>AWWV01010365.1:0-22506 GCA_001974805.1 Corchorus capsularis
AGGAATTATTCTAAAGAAAATAACATCAATGATTTTGAATTAAATTGGTGATAAAAATAGTATAAAGATGATATTGATGACAGCTGATGAGACATGTTTAATTTCATGATCACCAGCTTCAACAATGTGGAGAGAACAGAGCTGCAATATTCACATAAATACAAGGAAAATGGAGAGTCTTGAGATGTCAATTCTTTTCCCATACAATACACCGCAGCTTTGCCCCTTCAGAACCAGAAGGGGACATAACACACTTCATCTGTCTAAATATTGAAATGTTGTATTGTCTTACACCATAATTGGTTGGGAGATTTTGCAGGTTTTAGTGGCTGCTGGAAAGCTCAGCAAATCTTGGTCACACATTTTCTGTCTCTCTGTTCCTTGTTCCTTGTAGGCCTAGAGTTGTTATGAACAGTTACTATATAGTGGGATTTGAGTTTGAGGAACAAATTAAAGCTCCAAAATCCCATATTCCATTGGAGAATTATTGCAGCACAAAGTGACGTAGCCATCCATGAACAGGTTTTGGGAAATTGAGGACAATATATGCATACATGTCTTTTTCTTGGGTAGACCGAATGCCTAAAAGTCAGGTTGGAGCAATTTTGAATACAATGAACCATGGCCCATAACTTTTTAATTCTCAACTTCATCGATCGTCAGCATTTTAATATATAGCCTATATATATAATGATGAAATTTAGTAATTACCCTACTATTGAATATTCCAGTATCTTATCCCTTCGATCAAGTAACGTTCGACTAGCTGTAAATTAAAACTAGTGATTCCACTAGAATTCATGTCGGTGGCATTTTGGAATGCTTTACCAGTTGATATATGTCTTGGTTATATGATATGAAAGCGACTTTTGGAGAGTTGTTTTGTTGTGTTGTAAGCCATGAATGTTAATTTTGTTTCATTATTAGTTCAAGAAAATTCTAGGAACAATATATAGTGCTATTCATATGGTTATTGAAAGTCCACCATCTATCTCTCTCTCTCCAATAATACGATATGAAAGTACACTTCATCATCATCTATTTTAAGTGAGATTAATTAAAATATTAAAAGTCTATTCCAGGTTCGGCTAAATGAGTACTCAGACTTGGGTTTGATCAAATGAGTTCTATTCGTTGATTTTTTTTTTATTGGGTTGGATCAGATTCTATATTCATTATATTCGGATTCATTTTATCATCTACTTGTAGTCTAAATGATTAAGTCTATATATGGAAAAATTGTTAGCTGGACTTATCAATGGGACCGATGTAATGACAAAAATAAATTCTAAAACCATATCCTAATTTTTTTTATATATAATGGAGAAAAAACAAAATAAAAAACTAATTAAACGGCTTTAGGCCAAACTAGTCTTATGGCATCAGCTTGAAGGAGCGATGAGATCCCTGTCGGTGGAGTATCAAAAGTGTGCAAGCCCAGATTCAAGTGATCAAAGTGTGTAGCCATCCAATCAGCACTGGCATTAGCTTCGCGATAGATATGCTTGATGAAGCATCTCCAAGGCCTTGCAAGGAGTTTCTTTATGGCATCGAGAAGCTTTGAATGAGGCCCTAATGTAGCTGTAAGATGTTCAATCTTGGATATTGCCAATGAAGAATCGGAATTCAATCTTGACTTTATCACCCAAAAAAAATTGAATCTTGACTTACAATTTATATATATTGTTTGTTTATTTTGAAAGGGCTAAATCTCCTAAATTTTATGAATTATTTGATGGGAGACAATTTTTAATGATTATTCTCATGACTGATCTACGTATGGTTGATAATCACACACATACATCTAATAATATCTCATATGAGCAATTATCATGTGGAAATGATCCACCACATCAATTATGAAGACTAATCATTAAAATTGTGTCACATTAGATTCTTTTTTGGGGCAAAATGTCACATCAGATCAATTCTTAAAATTCAAACACAATTTTAAGCTAAAGACTTAATTTTTTGTGTGACCAGCAACCAGCTAAAGACTTAATTTAACTCCATTTTAAAATAAATAATATGCAAAGAGTAAGTCTCTTAAATTGAGATATTACTAATACCATAAAAAAAACCAAATTAAGATATCATTAGTATAAGAAAAATCTGAGTTGCCACCATAATAGTGATTGTTCTCATACCTGATATGATGAGTTAATCCCACCTAGTCATTTTCCATTTTATAAAGTCATAGATGATACATTGTGACAAGAAAAAAATTATTGTAACTCTTATACTGAACAAAAAAATGAAAATCTTATCATGAATTCGGCTAGCTACACAGCCTACGCTACCAGAAGATAATCTAAAACCACTATTGATAATCCAATACAAATGGAAGTCAAACACCCGAAGGTTCAACTCCTCTCTATTAATTTCAAACTTGAAGCTTTGTTCTAATGGTTAAGACCTTAAAAGTTCATTCAAGAGTAGAGATTCGAATCTTTGCCCTCTCTTTCTCCTCCCCTGTATGTTCCCAATGTAGTAAAAAAAAAAAAAAATCCTCTGTTCATTTTGTTTCATTTCGTCGATGTGTCGTCTATAGTCGAGGCGGGGAGTTATATATATTGCAAATCTGTGGAAAGAGAATATATAATTGATCCCAAAGTGAAGGATTTGACTCTTGATTGGTGGTTTCAATATTATTATATTATTATATATATAATAATAATTATTATATTCTAAAGGCTAATTAATTTAGAACTTTGCTTTCCATAAAAAAATTTAGAACTTTGTTCACTTCGATTCCGTGTGATGATATAATACTATATTGTAAATTAAAAAAATACTATAAAACTATTCTGATGTGTTCAAAAAGATGATCTATAACTAAAAAAAAGAAGAAGAAGAGAGAATTCTCTAAAATCTTAGGTTAATTATTATGCTATACTATTTGAATATTACTAGTAATACTATATTTGATTTATTTATGCCAAACTGCCACCAGTGACAAAGAATCCATTCTCAACACTTTTATTCCAATTATTGAAAAAAAATGGGTGATTTTAGAAAAGTTAATTCGAGTAAGCATCGTAGAGCCAAAGTTAAGGAATCAAAACTTTGATGACGACCACTAAATCTAGTATATGGGAAATTAAAGCAGCTTTTAGACTTTAGAGTCTTCATTCTTTATTACTAACAAAGTTATTTTGCCATTCACAAGAATCATTCAAATTGGGTTTGGTGATCATGATTATGCAAACAATTGAACCGTGCGGGACCCTGCTCTCAATTCTCAATTTGATGCATGTCGCTTTGGAATAGTATAATTTAATTAGTTAAGTTATATATGCCTTTCTTTTCGAATTATATATATAAAATTATAAATATATTAATATTGTTCATTATATTCTCCATCACTTTATTACTAGGTGTGCTCGATTTACTTCTGCTTTAGTTAATTTATTAGGCAAAAAATACTACTATTCCAAGATAAAAAAAAATACTACCACTATTCCATTTGATGGAGCAAGTGTTTTAGAGTTGGGTGTTAAGTTTCTTTTCTTTTTTTTTTGGAGGGATAATTTATTCGTGGGTCACTGTAATTTATAATCCTGAAAACTAAACACTCAATAGAAGAGAGTACTATCTACCAAAAACCAAGAAAAGAGAGAGTTGCAGCTCATTTAGAGACGGTTAGTAACTTAGTAACCTTTTTTTTTTGGCCAAAAGAGACGGTTAGTAACCTAGGAAGACAATATCTTGTCATTCCTTTAACTGCGACCGTCAAATATTTTTATCATTTTTACACTTTTCTCAAAGTATACCATGTTTCCTTAACGTTGGACTAAGTATTACTCGATCTATGGCCGTTTATTTCAATTTATCAATACATAGTAAATGTTAGAGGTAGAATGTTGGAAGTTCTTTTTAGATCTTATCAACGCAACAACTTGCTTCTAACGCCCATATATAAGGTTTTCTAATTCATCAATGCAATGCAATTGAATGAGCTAAAGAGGTGGTGTACCGGCAATAACAAAGATATATCGGGAATCAGATATATATACAACTATACAAGCATTGACTTTAGTTTTGTTTTTCTATTCAGGTTACCGTTTCGGTTTCAGATAACTTAAAATAAAAACTATATTGTCTGTATATAATAAATGAAGGCTATATTTTTGGCATTTGACATTGGTCTAGTCGTCATTTTATCCTCTAAATTTTGTAAATTTACGACAGATTACCTATTGATTCAAATTGTGTCCTTCTCCCACCAATTTTGAAAAAAATCAGGACTGCGGGTGACAAGTATGCGGTTTAAACTATCAAACCGACCGCCACCAACCGCCGCAATCGTAGGCGGGGCGATTTGTCGTGTTGACGGTTTAAACCACCAACGATTGTCCCTAATTGGTCGATATTCGGTATAGGTTTCCTAACTTGAAACCGACAGATTATACAATTATATATAAAATATATTTATGATATATATAAAATATATATAATAGATTATTATTATTATTAGTTATATATATAATTTATATTATTAATTACCAACCGTAATTGTCAAAAACCGATCGGCTCGGTTTCTTATATATACCGGTTGGTGCTTGGCATACATATTTAACATTTCAAAACTGACTAAATTAAACCGGAATCGACCAAATCGACTGTTACTCACCCCTAATCAGGACAATGCCCTTTTCATGTGTTGGACGTGAGTCACGTAATGACACATTTTCATGTAATGGACGTGAGTCACTTAATGACACATGACTAACGGTTTTGCTGATGTGACCAATTTTTACTGACAAGGCTTTTTTACGTCAACACTCATGTAGGTTCTACATGGTCTAAAATCTAAATGCTAGGGTGGCCTACATGAGCACTGACGTGGAAAAACCATATTAACAGATCATGTCAAGGAACTTAACGGATCCGTTAGTCAGGCCATCATGTCATGTCAGAAATAAATTAACCTCATTTTCCAAAAGACACAATTTAAAATTTAAAGAATAATCTATCATTAATTTAATTTAGGAAGTTTAGGGAGTAAACCGACTATTCAGCTATTTGATATCTAAGCAAATCCCTCCTAAAATAGAGACAGCCAAGTTTTTGCTTTTTTGGAGGCACAGATACAGCCAAATTGATTTCCAAAAAAACTATATCAATTTCCCAAAAAAGAAAGAAAAAGATGAGGACAAAGCAGAAATTAATTGTAGATAGATGTATTATCATGTAGTATACAAATTTAAAATAAAAAAAATCCATCCAATCTCCAAAAAGGACCTGATAGGCCCATCATAAGTCATAACTACCCAAAGTCAAATACAAGGAAAACTCTACTACTACATGCCTAACAAAGAAAAATCTCAAAAAGGCCTTTCCTTTGCTTCTTAGCTGTGCAAAGTGCAAAATCAAGAAAAAGCGAAAAATACTAGATAGTGTTAGTATAAATGTCCTTCTCAAAGTCAACAACTCGATTTCTTATAGTCTTTCAAACATGATACAACAATTCCCCATGTGAATGCGACCCAAAAGTTTCAATCTTTTTGTTTTTCTATTGTTTATTTAAATCTGAGAGTGAGATATTTCTGTCATTTGCCTTCTTACTATAAGAAGCAAAACTCCAGCGGACCCTTTCTCTGGAAACCTCTGATTCAGGGAACGGAGCCCAAAGTTTGAGACTTTTTTCGTTCTTTCGCAATAAACAGGTATTACGAATTCCTTTACAATGCAAAGCTTGTTTCTTTTTTAGTTTTTGGTTGATAAAGTTTCACTGAGGAGAAAGTCTCTGTTCTCTTCCTCTGTTTCGGGTTCCTATCGAAAGGCCAGTTGAATTCTGTATGCGGTGGGGTTATCTTTATTTTCTTTTTGTTTAGTTCTTTTAGTCAATTCTAGGGTCTTGTATGTTCTTTTAGTTTGCCTGATATAACGCTGAATCAGCGGTTTTATTTGAGTTTTAGTTTGCAGTTTCTTGTGAAAATGGGTAACTAAAATGTATTTGTAATGCTTTGCTTTGCATGTTGTATGAAGAGGAATTTGGCATTAGTGTAATTAGAGGGTTATGGCTTAGACTTGATGAATAAATATTTTGAATTACTTGTTCAACTGAGTCAGGTAACAGCTGTATTCTTGATCATTTATATTTGGTGATAAATTTTGATGTAAATTTAAATAGAATTGGTCTGGTAAACTGGTTATTAAGAGTCGGCTTGTTCTAGGCAATTTGGCATCTCCTGAGGAATTTTAGTTTCAATTGCCATCTAGGTGGGCCAGAAGAATGATGATTAAAAATTGTTTGATATTGGGTGAATTAGGTACTATATTGTTTATACAAAGAATTCTTTTTTCTTTAAACCCCCACTGATGTATCTTATAATAATATTGAAAACTGAGATTGGAGAGAAATGTTTTCTTATGTGGGCATGCATGAATAAGAATCCTCATAAGGCCGTCTGGAATTATTGCACTTGTAGTGTGGTTGGTTTCCAAAAGCTCCTTTAGGATTGTTATTAAGCGAATAAACTTAAGAAAAAATTTGAGTGTCCTTAAAACACTTGCAACTTTTGATGGATATAAGAGCACGAGGAAAGTTAACCATTCTTTGAGAAGGGTAGAGAGAGAGAGAGTTTTAGTTTGTTGCCAGCTTACCACGTCTTATTTGGGGAATGATGGTCTAGATAGAACTAGAAAAGAGTCGCAAGTGTGAGGCCAACGTAGTTTGCCACTAAAAAGTACTTACCTTCTTTTATAGGTCTTGTTTTGGATTCTGAAGTTTGACAAGCTATATCTTTTCGCAGGAACTGAAGCACAAATTGCCGTTTTCTGTTAGTATTGCCTCAGTGGAATGGCTTCTAATGCTACAGTTGGACAGAAATGTCCATCGCCAATGAAGGCTACATCAAATGGCCTCTTCCAGGGTGACAACCCCCTTGATTTTGCTCTTCCTCTTGCCATTCTGCAGATATGTCTGGTAGTTGTACTCACAAGGGGCCTTGCTTTTCTTTTAAGGCCATTAAGGCAGCCACGTGTCATTGCAGAGATCATTGTGAGTTCCTTTCTGTGTTCAAACTTCTAAGCATCCATGTATTGATTTCCCACGTTAGTGTTATTTATGTATATAGCATACCTGATGTCAAACTATGGATGAAAGTTTATAGTTAACACTTAAGTGCTTTTCATATCTGAAGTTTGAAAATCTCTCTAATTCTTGGGTGTTTTGATGTGAATTAAAATGCTCGTGGAAGTAAAACAATGTTCTATTGATATTCCTTACTTAGTTGTAGATTTTCTTAGCATTCGAAGATCTATCGTGTTTTCAAATGAGGTCTTAGTGCTTTGATTGTTCTCCCTGATCCTCCTTATCGACTTTACTGATAATCTGCTTCTTGAACTAAGTTTAAAGCTGCTATATACATGCCATGCATTAGGATCCAGTTGGTTGTAATTCCTTCTGTTTGTTGTTGTTGCTGTTGTTTCCATGCCAATTTTCTCTACGAGATAAATATGTTCTCATGACAACAAATTCATTGAATTTTCTATGTTCACGTATCAGGGAGGAATTTTACTTGGGCCATCTGTTCTTGGTAGAAGCAAAAGCTACCTGCAAGCTGTATTTCCACCCAAGAGTCTCACTGTATTGGATACTCTAGCAAACATTGGTCTAATTTTCTTTTTATTCCTTGCTGGACTGGAGATAGATCCTAAAGCCCTCCGTCGAACCGGAAAAACAGCCCTTGGAATTGCTCTTGCTGGAATAGGGCTTCCTTTTGCATTAGGAATTGGTTCTTCATTTTTGCTCCGAGCTACTATATCAAAAGGGGTAAATGCTTCTGCATTTCTTGTGTTCATGGGTGTTGCCCTTTCTATAACTGCTTTTCCTGTCTTAGCTCGCATTCTCGCAGAGCTGAAGCTCTTAACCACAGATATTGGAAGAATGGCTATGTCAGCTGCGGCTGTTAATGATGTAGCTGCATGGGTTCTGCTTGCTCTTGCTGTTGCCCTATCTGGATCTAATAGTTCTCCTATTGTATCACTGTGGGTCCTCTTGTCTGGGTGTGCTTTTGTCATTTGTTTGAGTCTCATTGTACCCCCAATATTCAAATGGATGGCTCATAGATGCCATGAGGGTGAGCCAGTAGAAGAGGTATACATATGTGCTACATTAGCTGTTGTTCTGGCTGCTGGGCTTGCCACTGATGCTATTGGAATTCATGCCATGTTTGGTGCTTTTGTGGTTGGAGTTCTTTTCCCTAAAGAAGGGCCATTCGCTGGTGCTCTTGTGGAAAAAGTTGAGGATCTTGTTTCCGGTTTATTCTTGCCACTGTACTTTGTGTCAAGTGGACTGAAGACGAATGTTGCAACGATCCAAGGGCTTCAATCTTGGGGTCTTCTAGCTTTGGTGATCTTTACAGCATGTTTTGGGAAGATTGTTGGGACTGTTGTGGTGTCCCTTTCCTTCAAAGTGCCTGTTCGTGAGGCTCTTGCGCTTGGGTTCCTTATGAATACTAAAGGGCTGGTGGAACTCATTGTTCTGAACATTGGGAAGGACAGAAAGGTAAAATTGAGCTTTTCTTCCTATAGTGGCTGTGGTCATTGCCTTACTTGTTTCATTAATGTATTTATCAAAATAAATGATTCATTTTGGCTGTTTTCACTTCCAGGTTCTGAATGATCAGACATTTGCTATTATGGTCCTAATGGCTCTTTTCACTACGTTCATTACAACACCAGTTGTTATGGCAGTGTATAAGCCTTCAAGGGGGAGAAAAGAGGACTACAAGCATAGGAGCATTGAAAGAAAAAATCCAGATACTCAACTTAGAATATTGGCCTGTTTCCACAGTGCAAGAAATATCCCATCAATGATTAATCTCCTTGAGGCTTCACGAGGAGTTGCGAAGCGTGAAGGACTTTCTGTTTATGCTCTGCACCTTATGGAGCTGTCTGAGAGGTCATCAGCTATATTAATGGTACACAAGGCAAGGAAAAATGGACTTCCATTCTGGAATAAGGGTCGGCGTTCGGATTCTGACCATGTTGTTGTGGCATTTGAGGCTTTCCAACAACTGAGTCAAGTAAGTGTCCGTCCAATGACTTCAATTTCATCAATGGCTGATATGCATGAGGACATCTGTACCACTGCTGAGAGCAAGAAAGCTGCTATAATAATTCTTCCATTCCATAAGCACCAGAGAATGGATGGTTCCTTGGAGACTACTCGGACAGATTTCCGCTGGGTGAACAAGAGGGTTCTTGAACACGCGCCTTGTTCTGTTGGAATTTTTATTGATCGCGGGCTTGGTGGAACCACCCATGTATCTGCAAGAAATGTTTCTTATTCAATAACAGTTCTCTTCTTTGGGGGCCATGATGATCGTGAAGCTCTGGCTTATGGTACTAGAATGGCTGAGCACCCTGGTATCAGTTTAAATGTTATTCACTTTGTAGTGGAACCTGAAACCATTGGAGAAATCTCTGCAATTGATATGCAAGAGAATTCCGGCCTCAATTCAATGTCATTGGATGAGGAATGTCTTTCTGAGTTCAAACAGAAGATATTGAAGGATAACTCTGTAAAATATGAAGAAAGGGCTGTCCGCAATGCCACAGAAACCATTGCTGCAATTCATGGCATAGGCCGCTGCAATCTTTTCCTTGTGGGGCGAATGCCTGATGGTGAATTGGCCTTGGCTTTAAAGAGGAGAAGTGAATGCCCAGAATTAGGTCCCGTTGGTAGCTTGCTGATTACTCCAGATTTCTCAACAACGGCATCAGTCTTAGTTATTCAACAGTACCATGGGAGTTTATCTGTGAATTTGGCTTCAGACATGGAGGAAGAATCACCTGAGAAAGAATCGGAATCCAGCTAAATGTCTTCTTTGTCTGAACATTATTAACCCTTATAAGTACACAATGTAGATGAATGATCATATTCGTCAACACCTTCAACATGACAAAGAAAAGAAAAATGGTAAATATAACTAGGAAACTTTCTTTCTTCTTAGCTAAATAAATCAAATACTACTCATAAACGTGGTGTTTGTTTCTCTTTATGAATTGACTTTACTGACTTGCAGATTTAGCATCGTTTTTCTTGCTTCATTAGTAGTAATATTTTGCGAATAGTATGTTGTTAAAGGAAAATAGTTGAAGGGCATTTCAAAAGGCTCATCTATGATAACTAAACACATTTTTCCCCAATCGAATGTTACACTAAAGACTTGCTTGATTAATTTAATTCAAACAACAAAAACTTTTTCAACGAATCTCATATTGCTTTTTAGTACAAATTCTTAGAAATCATATCAAGTCTTGATTAATTAAGAATTTTTTTTTTTGGTATCCCATCCGGTATCTAGGGTTTTGCCTTGATTATCGGATTCGACCCGCGTCGCGCACCTGGTTACGGTGGATGAGTCTCTAAACAAGGGCAGCTGCGTACGCAATGTCTCGAACCTACGGTGGATGAGTCTCTAAACAGGGGCAGCTGCGTACGCAATGTCTCGAACCTGTCTTGAGTCTCCCAACAGGGGCAGCTGCATACGCAATGTCTCGAACCTGTCTTGATTAATTAAGAAATGATGATTATATAATACGAACCTGTCTTGATTAATTAAGAAATGATGATTATAAAGAGCAACCCCAACCCTAGCCGCTCCTCTCCCCTTCTCCCTCTCTAGTTCTAGTTGGTGTTTCGACTACTTCTCCTCCTTCTTGGTTGTTACGCCAAGGGGGAGGAGGAGGATTTGGTTTTTGTTTTCAATAAGAGATTCAGATCTACAGATCTGACCAGTTTTATTTGAGTTTTTTTTTAGTCGGTTTGAGTCAGTTTGTTCTTTAGTCAGTTTCGAGTCTAGTCTCAATTCTTTTTGAATCTGAGTTATCCAGTCTGAATTTTATGATAGTTTTAAGCATGATCAACCTTTTATTTATTCAGATCTATGGTAAAATCGTTGTAATCATTTTCTTTTGGGTGCCAAGGAAGAGATCTGTTCATCGAATCAATCACTTGATCATCGTTGATCAAAGCTTTTTGTTTTAGCTTTTTGTTTGGAAGAACAAGCGACAACGAGGGAGTGATGGGCGTGATAGCGAGACATCAACATGATTCACGACATGTGTTTTGGATTTTCAAGGAAGATCCAGTTTTTCCGGTACAAAAAGTAATCAATTACGTAGTTTTACTAAGATTTGATGTAATGAGGGATGATATTCCTAAAATTATTGTAAAATATTTTTCAAAAAAATAAAAGAAATGATGATTATATAATACATTGTATGGACACATGTTAACTCTGCTAAACGTATTGTATAATCTTCCAATGAAGAATCACTAATCAAAGAATCGAGTTGCTTTAATTTAGACTAATCGGGGTTGCAATAGTTTCCAAAACGAAAAAAAAAAAAAAAACATAATTCTTTAAGGCAATATCCAATATGTGTTCAGGTCTTCAGGAAAGGAATCTACGTGGAAAAAGAAAATAAAGAATGAGATCCTGATAACGACTATGACTGACGTGTCAATGATTTAATGGTAGAGCAACTTAGAAAAGCATACGCCCTGTCGCACTGAATAATCCTAATCGGATAACATCAGCTAGGATTGAAAGGCATTCCCGCTTTACAGTGAGGTAGGGTTTTTGAGATTATGGCTTCTCTCTGCTCCAATCTTCACTCTCCACTTCACTCTCTGGTTCTTCCCCGCCAAAATTCGGTTTCCGGCTGCTTTTCAGTCAAGTAGGTCATCATCTCTATTCAACTTATTCTTGAAATTTTTGCTCTTTCTTATTTCAATTTCCAGTTTTTGTATTCTCTATTAAAATCCCAATTTTTTTTATCCTCTATATATTTAATTTATGTATTACTTCTGATTTCATTAGCATATATGGGTTTGCTTTAGTTTTCAATTTAGTGGGTGGTTTTTGTGCCTTACAGCCTTACTCCTCTAGTTGAGTTGTTAATTGGTAATTTTAATCTAATAATTAAGTGTCAGTGAGTTTAAATATAGGACTTTTTATCCAAATCCAGAAACAATTTCATGGCTTTTATGCATTTTATGTCTGGCAATTGATGAATCTGATAACTTAGATGACCTATTTGTCATCAAGGAATGATGCGATTTCTAAAATTTGAATCTTTAATTACTGTTTGCATGCAATGAAAGACTAACACCTTGAAGCTCATTCTTTGTTTCAGTAGCAGTGTTAGATTCAATCTGAAAAAGGTGTCAACAACGATAACTTGCAAAAAAGCGAGTTCAAGGGGCCCTGATAATGACAGGGCTGTGAAAAGTAAGTTTGAGAAAACTTCAGCGAAGCAGGGAGACAAAAAGTTCGTTCATGAAGGTTTAATTACGGAATCACTTCCCAATGGCATGTTTCGAGTTCTTTTAGACAATAAAGATTTGATTCTAGGCTATCTTTCGGGGAAGATACGGAAAAATTTTGTCCGTGTATTGCCTGGTGACAGAGTTAGAGTTGAATTGAGTCCTTATGATTTGACCAAGGGACGCATAGTTTATAGGCTTCGTAACAAGGAAGCAAGTGGATAGCAGGGTAGATTTTGCAATAAATTTATGCTCTTGCAATTAGTTACTAGGAATTGAGGTGAGGAACATCCAACTAAAGAAACAAGGCTACATACAGACTGCAAGTGAAAAGCCATATCTTTTGTAAAGCACCTCTAGTAATTCATAAATTGGTCCATCTTGCAAAACTTCAAATTATCCTGATGGTGATGGGAGGAGGAACAAAATGGTAGCTAGCTAGCGAGTTTCTTGGTGACATGGTATAGATTTGTACAAGTCTTGCCTTCTTAGGAGCTTGGGGGATTTAGAGATTGGTAAGAATTAATCTTAATGTGAAAAAAGAAGTTCTGTGATCATTATGAACCTTTCTTTGAATAGTTATGATGCATGTATTGCTTTGCTTGAATGAATTGTATTTATTTTTTTGACGAATTTCAGTGTACAATCACATTTTAAAGGAAATTTGTTGCAAATGGATGTGCTTTTCAGCCTTTGATATGGACTATTCTTTCTGATTTATGAAATGTATGATGAATATCTTGAATGCAAAAGAAGCCGAGTAAAAGCTAGTACTATTGATTACGCTAAAGAGAGTGAATTAGGGGCAAGTTATTAAGAAGCTTTGTCTCAGACAGGATATTAGGATAAAAAGAAATGAAACTCTGTTTTTGATAAGCTGAATGGTATGTGGATAGATAGCTGATCCAAGCACAGGATTGGCTTCTGTCATTGATGCAAATCTTTGGAGTAATAAGGAAGAAGGCTTAGAATGGCTTGTGAGAGTCATAGCTTGTTAGCACTGGAACATGTCTGAGCCATTGGCAAAGGATTCCCACAAACTGAAAATGGTATGAATGGCCCAACTCATGAAGTGACAAAGGGAACTTGCATCTTCAACAAGAGGGAAATTCCTTGAAATTGTTTCAACCCTGCACCTGGTAAGTCCATTAATATGCAGGTCTGGATGTGCTGTTTTCAACTACATAATTACAAAGTCTGGATTCAATATAGCATATTTCTGTGTTTTGTGACTTTTGTCTTTGTTTTCTACCTTTTTCTTTCTCACTCTGTCCTAGGAGAGAGAAAAATGTTTCCAAAGTTGGATCCTAACTTCATCAGGAATAAAACTTGCATAAGAAATCTACTAGTAATGCTTGTTGTTTGGATTTTAAATTGAAATCTTGAAAACATAATAATTAGATTAATCTAGATAGCAAAATTAAATCTAGTTCAAGTCATTGTTGAAAGAGATTACCAGATAGTCGTTCATAAAAAACTTAGAATGCTCATAAAGGAGAGTAAGGAAAGTCTAATTTAATGTTAATGGGAGTAGGAACAAGTAGTTTTCAAATCCAGGTAGGATATATATAGAAAGTTGCACTAATATGATTGCCCCCTGCCGGCCTCCTCAAGCTGCAATCACTGTTGAGTGGCAACAGTCTAAGCAGAACAAAATTAGAATATCAGCAAATCTTACGTCATCTAAACAACTGCTGTATATCCTATAGTCATACAAGTTCGATATCATTTCAAAACTTTCTGTCTTTTCTTCTTTGTTTGAACTGAGATCCATAATTAGCAAAGCTTAATCAACTTAGTAATTTATAATGATACATTATCAACTGTGATGCTTTCTTTTTTTATATCATTCTGTACGATCATGCTATTCCAAGTAAGTGTCATGCTTTGATGATATAGTAGGCTTAACTACCACTGTCTTAAGCACAAATCACACACTGATATGTCCACAAAGATTTGTTGGGTAAAGTATATTCCAGAGTACTTCATAGAGAGGACATCATATTTTCCATTTTTGTGTGTGTAATAACACTAGTTAACCACTTCGACTGCTGCTATATATATCTGCAGAGAGTTAGTTTTTATCAAACAGAAACATCAAGTATCAAGCTAGCCTTAATTAGCCATGAGATCTCTTTTAAAGAAATCCTATTGCATTCTCTTCTTATTGCTGATAGTATCACAAAACCCTGTTTCGGGTAGAAAGAAAGTGTTGGATCCGAAGAAACCATGCAAGCGATTCGTTCTCTACTACCATGACATCCTTTTCGGTGGAGATGACTTGGCTAACGCCACATCTGCTGCCACTACCAACGCGACGAAGCTAGGGAATACCAACTTCGGGATGCTGGTGGTATTCGATGATCCCATGACCAAAGACCAGCATCTGCTTTCCCACCCTGTGGCAAGGGCACAAGGCTTCTATTTCTATGACATGAAAACTGACTATAATGCTTGGTTTGCTTACACTTTGATCTTCAACTCGAGTCATCATAAGGGAACTCTAAACATTATGGGTGCAGATATGATGATGGAGAAGACAAGAGATCTATCAGTTGTCGGGGGAACAGGGGATTTCTTCATGGCTAGAGGCATTGCTACATTTAAGACTGAAACTCAGCAGGGAACCAAATATTTTCGCCTTCAGATGGATATTAAGTTGTATGAGTGCTATTAAACCACATAGATTTGTTGGGGTGGTTTTCTTTGAGTCCAAAATGATAAAAATAAAGAAGTAAAAGGAGAAATGCAGATATAGTTTGTTTATTTGGATACAATAATAATTAATTAGTACTATTTGTGTATGCTATGCAACAATAAATTGGCAAATCCTCGTTAATCTTAATTAATATGCTTTTAAACACATGTCATGGCATGTCTATATGCAACATGTGCTCGTCTTATCTACATACATCTTCAATCTTTAGTGTGATTGTGAGTTATCATTTCTACTAAGGTTTTTTTTTTGGTTCTCTACTAAGTTTAGACATATATTCTATCACGTAACTCCTTGAAGACTTTTCATCAATTCATCTGGTCTAAGATTGCTTTGGACAAAATCCAAGGTAACTGTGGAATTCTGGAAAAGTTTTGAAGGCAATTGATGTATACATATAGTTCGTCGTTTAGCTTGGTATTACTCGGTACTAGTCTTAGTCTACCACAAAGGGACAAGAGACTGCTAAAAAATTCCATGGCCCTTGTGCATAATTATCTTAGATTCTTCCAATATTGATAGAAGTAGTCTTGAAATATATCCTTTGGAGAAATTATTAATTGGGATTGATACACCATGTTAGCTATGTGCATGGTTTATTTTAGAAGTGGGTTAAATCTTGGACTAAAATTATACTTAATTTTAAGAGTTTATTTGATGTGACACAATTTAGTGGTTGATTACGTCACTAACATGATGGGACGTCCCATACAATTTCTCCCCCTCTGCGTTAACTGACTTTTCTACTTAATTTCTTCTACTAGGTGTGGGCAGTATAGATGTGATAGCACGAGCTTACTAACTGAGCAGATGAATAAAAGTCTTAATGGCATCACTTCCACTTTGAAAAATATGATCTGCGATATTAATGATTGTAAGATTTTGTTATACAACTCTCTGAAAAAAACACTACGTAATCAACTAACTATAGGTAGGGGTACTGCAATCGAGTCGAGTAGTAAGCATAATCACGTAACTAAAAGTAAGGTGTAATCGAGTCGAGTCGAGTCGAGTCGAGTTGAGTAATAAACTACTCGAGCTCTAGCTCGACACAAAAGTCCGAGCTCGATACTCGTCTCGAACTCAACCAAGTATTGATGATCGAGTTCGAGCTCGACTTGATACGAGTATCGAGCCACTCAAGCTTGACTCAATATATAAAGTCGATAATTAAATTAAAGTTCAAAAAATATTCATTTTTATCTGATCAAATTTGAGTGAATATATATAGGTAATATTCTAATTAAATATAAAATATAATGTATATATATATGTATACCGATTAGCTTGACGAGTATCGAATCAAACATATCCGAGCTCGAGCTCGACTCGATTCGATAATTAAGCTATTCGAGTAGCTTGCGAATAGTCCTGTATCACTTACACGTTGCACCACTAGCTACAGGCCTCTATATAAAGGGAATGCGAGGGAGAGAACCTCACAACCCGCAATTGCTACAACACAGTAAGTAGAAAATCAATCCATTGAGATTTTCCACGCTCCCATATTTTCTTCTTTGATCATATATATATATATATATATAGAATAATGGCATCGAAATTAGGCATGGGATCTCTTTATTGCATGCTCTTCTTATTGTTTATAGTATCGCAAAACCCTGTTTCGGGTAGAAACAAAGTGTTGGATCCGAAGAAACCATGCAAGCAATTCGTTCTCTACTACCATGACATCCTTTTCGGTGGAGATGACGTGGCAAACGCCACATCTGCCGCCGCTACCAACGCCACGAAGCTAGGGAATACCTACTTCGGGATGCTGGTGGTATTCGATGACCCCGTGACCAAAGACCAGCATCTGCTTTCCCACCCTGTGGCAAGGGCACAAGGCTTCTATTTCTACGACATGAAAACTGACTATAATGCTTGGTTTGCTTACACTTTGATCTTCAACTCCACTGATCACAAGGGAACTCTAAACATAATGGGTGCGGATATGATGATGGAGAAGACAAGAGATCTGTCAGTTGTCGGGGGAACAGGAGGTTTCTTCATGGCTAGAGGCATTGCTACATTTACCACTGAAACTCAGCAGGGAACCAAATATTTCCGCCTTAAGATGGATATTAAACAACATATTGCGTTTGGTTCGTGGTATGTAGTGGAAAAGTGTGGTAAGTTATGTAGAAGGAATAACTTTCCCATGTTTGGTCGGAGGAATCTATTCCCACCACTTTTCCACTTGAGTGGAAATGTGGTGGGAATGTCATTTCCTCCTAAAAGGGTGGAAAAGTTAATTTTCCCAGGAAAATGTTACTTTTTTTCACTTGTATTTCTCTCATATTTTAAAAATTTAATAACTTTCCCATGTTAACCAAACATGGTAATCTTATTCCCATACAAACAAAAAATTATACTTTTCCACTAAAATAATATTCCTAGGAAAGAGGTGTAAATGACATTACCACGTAATATCAAAGATACCACGAACCAAACATAACCATATAGATATATTGTGGTGGTTTTCTTTGAGATTCAACAATATGTAGGCAAATCCTTATTAATCTTAATTAATATGCTTAATTGTATTCCTAAAAAAAATTAAAAATTTGCTTGTAAACATGTCACGGCGTGTCATATGGCTATATATATGCAACACGTGCCTACATATATATTGTGAGCGTTGCAATTTCTACTATAGATTTTTTTTTTGGCACAATTTTCTACTATAGATTAGACATATATTCTATCACCTAACTCCTTTATGACTTTTCAATTGCTCTGGTATAAGCTTGCTTTGGACGTACAAAATCCCAAGTAACTGGAATTTAGAAATTTTGTGAAGGCAATTGATGAAAACACATAAATATATATGTTCCTCGTTTAGCTTGGTATATAGTAAACTGGGTACTAGTCTTAGTCTACCACAAGGGACAAGAGAGACTGCTAAAAAAATTTCCATGGCCCTTATGCATAAATTCTTTCAATATTGATAATTAGAGTTCAAAAATATATCCGCCTAATTTGCATTAGCTGACTTTTCTACTTACTCTCTTCAGTATCTACGTAAATTGTAATTAGCACGAGCTTAATTAAGCATATCAAGAAAAGTCTAAATGGATGAATGGCATCACTTAGGCTTATTAGCCCTTTTATTCCATGAACTCTTAAAAGAAAGACATTTTGTTCCACGAATTTTAATCTGGCCGGACAAAGTGCTCCCAGGCTTCTTAGAATTTGAGACACATCTCTCCTCTCGTCAACATGTAAGCCACGTGGTAGATCTATCAACCATACAAACAGAAGTTAACAGACGTTAGTAACATGAAGTCACGTAACAGGTCTATTAGCCACGTAAACAAATTTTAACAGATATTAGTCACGTAACATAGTCCTATATCATAGTAGGTGACGTGTCTCAAATTCTAGAAATCCAGAGGTATTTTATTCTCAATTATTGTTCATGGGACAAAATGTCCTCATATGAAGATTAGGCAAAAAGGCTATTAAGTTTCTGAAAATTATATGTGCCATATTGAAAGATTTTGTTCTTTAACCACTACGTAATTAATTCATATATATATATATATATATATATATAGTTGCAGGTTCTATATAAAGGGAATGCGAGGGAGAGAAAACCTCACAACTGCTAATTGCAATAGCACAACTGCACAAGTAGAGAAAATCAACGCAACATCCCTCACGGTCGCGGCTATCATCGCAATTGGGTTTGGCGACCAACGGTACGGCTGCAGCATGTTTGTTTATTAAACGATTATTAAAATTTTATTTAGACTCCTTTAATTATTTTCCAACCAAATGAACATAAATGAACTTTAATTAAGCTTTTCACAAACTATTCATTGAATGTGTGTTGTTCATTTGCAGCCCTAGAGATACACTCGTACTAGTCTTAGTATACCACAAAGGGACAAGAGACTGCTAAAAGAATTCCACGGCCCTATATGCATAAATTCTTTCAATATTGATGAATTAGTGTTCAAATATATCCGCCTTTGCATAATTGCATTAACTGACTTTTCTACTTAATTTCTCTTCCTCCAAAAAAAGAAAAAAAAGAACACTCAAGTATATACTTACTAGGCAGTATACATTCACGAGCTTAATTAAGTGAAGAAAAGTCTGAAAAGTTGATGGCGGCATGGCATCACTTTGAAAAATATACGACTAATTAAGCCAACTTACGTGAGCTGCAGGCTCTATATAAACCTCAAAACTGCTAATTGCAATAGCACACAAGTAGAAAATCAATCCATTGAGATTTTCGACACTCCCATATTTTCTTCTTTGATCATATATATATAGAAGTAATGGCATCAAAAACTTGCATTCTTCTTTCCATTTTCATGGTTCTGCTTGTATCCTACTCATCAGCCTATCCAAACAAGAGCAATAAGAAACAATACAAACCCTGCAAAGAGTTGAGTTTCTACATGCATGACATATTATACAATGGGCATAACCTGGAGAATTCGACGTCGGCGATTATTGGAGCCCCGAAAGGGTTCAATTTGACCCACCTGGCAGATCCCATATCCTGGTTCGGTGACCTTGTTGTTTTTGACAATCCCCTCACTCTTGACAACAACCTTCACTCACAGCCAATTGGCAAGGCTCAAGGGTTTTACCTTTACGACTCCAAAATCCCCTACTCCGCTTGGCATGGCTTTTCGTTTGTTCTTAACACCACAGATTACAAGGGCAGCATCGACATGGTTGGAGCTAATGCCGATATCCTTGGTCAACCCGTCAGGAATCTGTCTATTGTTGGTGGCACCGGAGACTTTTTCATGCATAGAGGGATTGCATCTCTCATGAGTGATGACATTCAAGGTGAAGCGTATTTCAGGCTCAAGTTTGATCTCAAGTTTTATGAATGCTGGTGATCATCGGAAATTAAAAGCATAAATCGATAAATAATAATAAATGGGATATTACTAATAAGTGATTAATTGAACCCTGAAGATTTTTATTGTGATGCTATAATGTATACCCAACAAGTTTTGATTCTCTAGAATAATATGGAAATCCTGTTTGATCTTAATTAGATTTCTAAGAGAGATTTAACTATTTGTTATGTTTCCAATAAATTAACAAAGCTCCATTATTGTCAAGATTTGAAACTATTTCATTTTAAGTTTTAACTGCTGCGAGTCTTGGGGATATATATACTAAAAAAAATTTGTCACTTCATAAGGAATTTGTGATGAAAATATTCACTAATAATTTTTTATGACGAAAATACCCATCAATACCGAAATACCCACCAATAACAATTTGTTTCTAACTTATTTGTGGCTATGTTTTGGTGAGTATATTGTAGTATAATTCTTGGGGATTTATATAGAACAAGGACAAATTAATTAATCTTAATTAGTAGGAAACATAAATAAATTTGGTACGCTACAAACTGAAGCTTGTTATAAACAGTAAACAGCTTTCTTTCCATTATAGTCCCAATAAAATCACTTGATATTTTACCAAAAAAAGGAAATAGTTGACACAACGTTTGTGATTACGATTGCAGGGGGAGTAGTAATTTATTTATTATACTAAAACAAGAGTATACATTTCTTAGTAGATGGTGGCGAATGTACTTTTTAATACCTCTGGCCAAAAAAGAAACTTTTGAATACCCACGGGCCTTTCTTTTCTTTTTTTTTTAAAAAAAAAAATTATTTATAGTTATTTTTCTTTATTTTTTAGGTTTTTACTATAAATTGTTATAAAAAGAAAATATCAAAATATAAAATTAAAGGACAATTTGATTATTGCCACAGATAAAAAGACACGAAAGAAGTACTAATCATATAACTCTTAGTGGGAAAGTTTTAATTTTAGATATATGACACCAACCCTTTGAAGTTTCAAAATTTTCCGTCTCCGTTCCTTTCTTGCTTTACTCTAGCTTACTAGAGGTACTTAAGACAAAATCCAAACAAAAGTAGTGCGCCTTCAAATGTGGAAATTGGAATAGTCGTGGGATGACAAAAATAGAGACTTATCGTTTAGTTTGGTTTATATTGGAAATTGGATACTTGTAATTAGAGCTGTCCATGGGCGGGCTCGGGTCGGGTTTGAGCCGGGCTCACGCTTAATAGAAATGACCATATTGCTTGTCCAAACCCGGCCCGGTCCGACTAAACGGGTCTCCCATCTTACCCAAACCCGTTCAAATAATTAGAGGCTTTAACCAAGCCCGTCCAAACCCGTCCGTATACCAAATAAATAATATATTAATTAATTTTTTTTATTAATTTATGTATTTATATATTTATGAATTAATATATATTTTAATAATCAAAACTTAATTAATTAATATTAATAGTAATTTTTTAATAAATAATACATTAACATATCTAATAATTTCACTTAATTAATCTAATGTAATATAAAAATTATATTATTATTATTTAAACAGGTCGGGCCCGGGTCGGGTCTTAACACTAAAAACCAAGTCCGGCCCGTTTTCTAAACGGGCTTAAAATTTTTTCCAAACCCGTCCAACGGGTTTCAAATTTATGTCCAAACCCTCCCAAATATCGGACGGACTTACGGGCTTGGACGGACGGCCCGGACCATGGACAGCTCTACTTGTACTAATATTCTACCATAAAGGAAACAAGAAAAAAGACACTCTAAAGAATTCCATATGGCGACATGCATATATCATCTTAAATTCTTCGATCGGGTTTGTTTGGAGTACAAGTTTTTCATGCATGTATCATGTATGACAATGAATTCGGTACCCAAAAAAAAATGTATGCCAATCAATTATGGTCCCATTAAAATCACTTGACATGACATTTGTGATTACAAAGTATTATACTCGTATGATCTAGATCGTATCTTCCACAAATTTAACTTGTATTTCAATTTTCAATATTTTGATTTGATTTGACTTATATCTGGTTAATTTATTATAAACATCAATAATTCGACCCTCTTCAATAATGGTATGCTTTCTCTATATAAAGCTATATATAAACAAAGTAATAATAATTGGCCTAGTGTAGAGCAAATTTGAAGTATTTAGCCATGGCAGCAAGTACAAATTTAGAGAAACCATATTGGTGCATTCTGTTGTTCTTCATCTTCTTCCTCATATCTCATCAATCTGTTTTAGCCACCAGATCGAAACATCTGAAAACATCGATAACCATGCAAACACTTTTCCCTCTTACCACGACAACCTCTTCAGTGGCAAAGATGTCGCCAACGCAACATCCCTGATTTTGTTCAAGATTACTATTATTTTCGCCTTAAGATGGAGGTTAAGTTGTATGAATGCTACTAGCTAGATCAAGTGCTTAACCTTATTAGTACTCTTAATGAATAATAAATGGTGTTTGGTTTGATAATTAATAATTTGTGTCAAATTGAATGTATTGGATATCATTATCAAGTGTATGAGTACTATATATATATATATATATATATAATATAATTATGAAATAAATCATCGTTAATATATTTAAACATTAATCTTGTTCAGTACTATAAGGTAAAACTCTTCCAACAC
>AWWV01010366.1:0-13197 GCA_001974805.1 Corchorus capsularis
ATAAGTCTAAACTTCAAAAACCATGACCTGAAATATCTAAAATACCTTTTTTAATATAAAGCTTTAGTTTTAAATTCTAATGGTTAATGGGTAATTTAATATAAAAGGAAATATATATCTTCTTAAACTTTTATTTAATTTCAATCTCTTAATATCTAAAAAAATTAAAACTTGCAAATACTATTATTATTATTAGATTAATTTTACGTTTTCTCAAAAAAAAAAACGAGTTAATCTTACTTTAATTTGTAAGTACAAAAGCCTAAAATAATAACAATTATATTTTCACGTTAAACGTCTTAATTATTAGAATCAAACTTCTTCTTCTTCTTCTTCTTCTTCTTCTTATTATTATTATTATTATTATTATTATTATTATTATATTAGAAGTAGTAAAATTATTTTCTTTCTTATCTTTTTATGTATTTTTTTCTTCATGAGTGTTATGATTCCCTCTAATCTAATAATATTTTGGTATTAAATTACATATACACATCCTAATAATACTTTTTCTATTGAAAATCAATTTTTCTATGAGCAGGGAGGAAAGAAGTTGGTAGTTAAGAATAACCGATGAAAAAAATAGGAGATAAAAATCCGTTAACGTGAAACTTTTGATTTAGGAGAAAACTATTGGTGTCAAGCAATGAGACCCACTTGACTGTTGGGATAATAATTCCTTAAATAGTAACAGAAACAATAAGTATTAATTATTGAAAGATTTGATTTCTTTAAAAAATATAATAGATCATTCATTCACTTTATTTTGCATTGTTAACTTAAATCAATTTATTGCATTCATTAATATGCATAAAATTGGTAGTATGATAATAAAAAATCAAATTCAGGTTTGATTCAACATGTCAAAGAATTCATATATGGTATACAAATTCAATTTTTCGATCGCAAAAAAAAAAGGACTTATATGAATTAGTAATTAAGAAAATGTTATTTTCAAGTCAATATTTTTACACATGTTAATTTAGTGTATCTGGTTGAATTGTGAGATTTATTTTGGAAATTAAAATGGTGAAATCAAGTATTGTGTTGTGAGATTAGAATGACAACAATAACAGCTGTTTAAAATTTTCGTGAAAGATCAACAGAATAAAGAATATATTACTTCATATAATACACATCCAGTAAAATAATAAAATTAAAATCCTAAATCTATAATGATTTTAAGTAACCATCCATCCATGTGTAAATAAATTAAGCTCAATAAGTTTTCTTATAATATTTCTTCAATTTTCCATTATAACTTTTGTGAACTTAATAATACTATCGTTTAGTTTTTTTTTATTAAACATAAATAAGAAATTTGATAACCAAAATTACTAAGAATGTAAGGTTATTGAATTAGTTGATAGTTATAGACTATTTTTATAATTATAAGTTTTTTTCTACCATAAAAAAAATGGTTACTTTTCACTATTGAAGAAAGTTTACCAAAGTTAAAATATAAGGTTATTGAATTTATTAATATCCTTATAATTTTTTTGATAACCTCCCATTGTTTTTTAGTAATCATAATTAAATAAGAAAATCGGCAACCTTAATTTTTGATGAAAGGCCCATTAAAATTACTAAGAATTTAAAGTTACTAATTTTATTGATAGTATATCATAACAATTTTAATAGTTTTTTAGCAACTTTAAGTATTAAATTGGTCATTATTGATTAAAAGTTACTAAACTTATTAAAGTTGTAAGGTAACTTCTTTCTTGATGGTACTATAACATTTTTTTTATGATGTCTTATAACCTTTTAAGTAAACTTGGATATAAAAAAAATTAGTAACTAAATGTAAGATTATTGAGTCAGCAGATAATAATATACCTTTTAGAATAATCACTGCAGCTTTTTTAATAACTTTAAATAAGAGAATTTGTTACCTTAATTATCAATAAAAGGTCAGTTAAGTTACTAAGGCCAAAATTACTTACTTTTTATTGATAGGATCATAGCCTTTTAATAAACTATAAAGTTTTTTTTTTTACTAACTTTAGATAAGAAAATTAGAATTCTTAATAAACTATAAATTTTTTGACATATGTTCTTTTGAAAAGGGATTTGGAAAAAACTTCAATTTGGAGCTTCTGCCTTTTAGTTCAAAAACAACTGAAAAATGCTTTTGAAAAGCACTTTCGAATTTCATGTTTGGCACAACTTAAACTTTTCTCAGATAACCTGTTAAAAATTGATGTTGATTTATATTTTAAAAAATTGGTCAAAGTTAAAATATGTTTGACTTTTTTATGACTTATAATAAAGAATGAAGGGGATAGTAATTTAAGATTAAAAGATTGATAACATTTATTATACAAGAAAGATACTAAGAGTCGTAAGGATATAATGTTGATAGGACTATAGCCTTTTTGATAATCTCCATAACATTTTTTTTACTAATCTTAGATATGAAAATTGATAATCCTAATTAAATTGATGAAATGCTACTAAATTTATTAAAGATGTTAGGTTACTGAATTACCTTATAATACTATAACATTTTTTATAACCTTTATAACTGTTTTAGCAACCTTAAAGAAGAAATTTGGCAAATGTCATTATTGATAAAAGGATACTAAAATTACTAACAATATAAGGTTTACTGAATTTTTTGATAACATTCAAAAACCTTTGATAACTAAAATAACTTTTTAATGAACATTTGATGAGGAAATTGATAAACCATCTTTTTTCTTTTTAATCAGAAATCGATAGTCCTGTAGTTTTTTTAGTAAATTCAAATAAGAAAAGTGATAACCTTCTTTCATAATTGAACATAAATGTAAATTTAACTTTCTTTTGGTTTGTTCAATGAGATTGATTACTTCAAATTTTTGTAAACTAAATGATCACATTTTGATAATTAATCAATCAAAATTTATGAAAATGAAAAGTAAGCATGTGTAGAATATAATTTTATTTCTTATTTTTCTTCGATTATTTGTATATTAGATTATCTAAGTACAAAATAAATAAATTATTAAGTATTGCCATAGACTATATTTTGTTTGTACTTCTTTTGTTTTTTTTTTTGTATTGGGTCTTTTTAATACCTAAACATAATTATTAAATTTTAATTGTTTTAGTTATAACATATATGTACATAAATTTATATTTACCTACGTCAAATACAAATTAATAATAATATAGAGGGATTAAAATCTTTAATTAAAGGGATTGAAGTTTGTTGACTTTGTTGGTGTTAACCTCTATAGATATTTTTGTAACATTAGAGTATTTTACACTCATAAATTTATTTATGAAGTAATGAGTCATGATACATATATATATATATATATATTAAAAATCAAATTTTAAAATTGATATTATTATTACAAAGTTTATACTTAAAATACAAATAACCAAAATAAAAATTTTATATAAAATTTATAGTTTTTGTTCGATTATAATATATATATATATATATATATATATTAATTATAGTCATCATAAATCAATTGTATACTTTATGAATTTAAATATTGAAAATTCAAGGATACTACCAATATGTATTGTATTGTGGGATAACCTAGCAAAGATAAAATGTAAAACAATTGAAAGCTTGAACAAAGTTAATGTTGATTGTTACTTTATTAAATGTCAAAAGGAAGATTATATATTTTTATTTATTATATTTATTTAATAAATGATTTATAAATTATTAACATAAGTGCAGTGCACGTGCTTTAACTAGTGTGTATATATATATATATATATATTGGTTTCCCACCCGGTATCTAGAGTTTTGCTCTCTCTAATCTGGGTTCGATCCGGGTCGCGCACCTAGGTTTGGTGGATGAGTCTACCAACAGGGACGACTGCGTATGCAAGAACTCGAATTCGAGACCTGCTTAAACTGAAACAAGTCGTTTATCACTTGATCCAACTCCGTGTTGGTAACTTTGCATATATTAAATCACATCAGAAATTCAGAATCATAATCAAGTCTATATATGAGCCCTACTCTAACCCACTTTGCCTTTGGTATTGGGCTATATATGCTTGACCGACCAACCGAGGATTTTTGGTCTATATATGCCCTTTAGCCATCCTTAGCCCGATTGAGCCCATGCCCTTTTTTTTTGGCCAAAAAGAGCCCATGCCTACGAGTCAAGGAGTTTGTATTTTTTCTTGTGGACTTCCAACTCATTGTCCAATCCCTCTTTTTGTATTAAGGTCCTGTTTTGAAGATCTTTAGCTGGTTTGGGCTTAAAACCTATCAAGCTCAGTGTTATCATTTCTAGAAGAATTGAAATATTTGTCTCGACTTTCTACCATCATGGTAATATAGATTCGTTGCCAACGTGATGATCCACTACTATACCGTCAACAATGTTGACAGCTCCAGCTAACTCTGTAATTTGGATCCATTCCTTTTGTCTTGGCCTTCGATATACCAATGGAAACGATGATTTGTGAGAGTAGTTGAGGGAACCATTGAGATTGATCAGTCACTTGTTGCTTGGGGACAAGGTATATATAGAATCTATAATCATAACAACAAACAATTTTCAGTAGAGAGCGACAACCATATATACAGTATTAACAAGGAATCCTATTGCTTTTGAATATTCCTTCCTGACTCAGAATTTTATCTCTTATTACATTTTTATAAGAAAAAGCAAAAAGCGGCCTCTTTGATTCCGGCAAAGCAGACGTCACAAGAATTCACATGTTAAACTCACCTACCAATTAAGCAAATTGTCATTAAAAATCAAGTTAACTATATGTTGAGAGAATAATGGAGGCAATATAGACACTGATCTCTTTCAGTTTCAGATGTGACCACCAAACGGATAGAGTTTTTAACTTTCAGCAAATTAACAACCCACAAACAAATTCCAGCAGCCCCCCACTAGTTAAAGTTACATGATTATAACTTTTAAAGCACGCCAACCCCAAAAAGAGAATATATCTTGCTGGATAAATATTGACTTTTGGCTCAACCAAATTGGTAGGGTTCAATATGCCATGTGCCACACAGTGCTAGTTAAAACGTTTTTAAAAGGGGAAATTTCATTACCCTCATATATTTTGAGAGCCTCCACCCTTGACTTTCGATCGAGGCTGCTATAGTGCTATTGCAAATTGCTATAACTTCTAAATCAATCGATGATTATTATTATAATTTGGTTCATTTTTCTAATTAATTTATCAGTGTTAATTGGTAATAAAGTCTTTTTTTTTTTTTGAAGAAGGTAACAAAGTCTATCTAGTCAAAAATATAAGACTTTTTAAAACCAAATCCATTTGGTAGACCTACTTTATACCAAACTCCACCTATACAAATTAATGTAAAGTATGTAAGTCGTTTATGACCGCCGAATAATTAAGGAAACTTTATAAGACGTGGGGGTAGCAAATCTATTGATCCAAAAATTAACTTTTAATTATAGTTGAGTAGATGTATTTATATTTGAACCATAAAAGTCCTGAATTCAAGTCACACTGCACGTAATTATGTATGTGGGTTTGGTTAGTTTGTTACATTTATTAAAGTATAGTAGTAGATGTGGTTTATATTTGTGATTTTCAATTGGATTGATTGAGCATATAGAGACCTATTTGATTGTAATGAGACCGATTATTGTACTATAAAAAAAATAAATTTTAACTGCTCGATGACTCTATATTGTAGTGCAATTGAAAAGTTTCCACTAACATTTAATTTACAAATCACGCCAAGAAATTAAAACACAATATAAATTTGATTGTGATTAATTTTCTTTAAAAGTTCAAGCAAGCGCCACCTGAACATCAATGTATATACCCATTTAATTTCCTAGAAATATATACCAAGAATGTAGTTGCCAATATTATGGCACATAAGCCAGCTAAGTTAGAGCTTGACCATGTGTAGTGCGAAACTGCTTCTCCCGATGTTTTGTAAGCTTTAATTTTAGTTGTTAATGAAATCTATTATTTGATTAAAAAAAAAATCTTATCTTAATGAAATTGACAGGGTTGTCGTAAATATGAAAACTTACAACCATATCATATTGTCATAATTCACCATAAGATAAGAATATTCCCTTCGCGTGCATTTCAGCTAACTCGATCAAGTCAGAGCATTGCATTATTATTCAAATTATTATTAACTTAAAGGTGGAAAAAATACAAACATAATCAAACATTGTTCTACCAAATCTCCTCTCGTAGCATCCAATAATTAAGTTAATCACCTAAAGCTAAAAAAAGAAATCACTTCCATGACCAATAAGATGTAAGAGTGATTCAATGTATAAGGGTAGTTTCCTTTTTGGTGGAGTTCTGTCTAATCATTCCTTCAAAGCCAAGCTTTGCTTCATATATACTATATATAATATAATACACTGTTACACTAATTAACTAATCAATAAAGTAATAACCCTTTTGATTAAAAAATTAATGCCCTTAACTTTATAGTTGCAAAACTCACCTATATATAGGCGGTTCAAGTTTTGTGAAAATCACACTACATATCACTTATTTCAAATATATTCTTTAAACTCTTTTGATTTTTTCCTGGTCTGAGAAATTTAGAAATGGAAGCAGCTAAAAAATTCTTGGTATTTCTCTTCCTTCTCTCCCTCCTCTCCGTATCCACCGCTGCACCATCTCTAAAATACCGGGCCAGGAAGCCTTGTAAGAGCATGGTATTTTATTTCCATGATATAATTTACAATGGCAAGAACGCAAAAAATGCAACTTCAGCCATTGTAGGGGCACCATCATGGGGCAATAGGACTATTTTGGCGGGACAGAGCCATTTTGGAGATTTGGTCGTGTTTGACGACCCCATTACTTTAGATAACAATTTGCACTCAACCCCTGTTGGTCGGGCGCAAGGGTTTTATTTTTACGACAAGAAAGACATTTTCACAGCTTGGCTTGGTTTCTCCTTTGTTTTCAATTCTACGGAACACAAGGGAAGCCTTAACTTTGCAGGGGCTGATCCATTGATGAACAAAACCAGAGATATATCGGTGATTGGTGGAACAGGTGACTTCTTCATGGCTAGGGGAGTGGCTACTTTGATGACTGATGCATTTGAAGGGGAAGTCTACTTTCGTCTTCGTACCGACATCAAATTGTATGAATGTTGGTAATTATGATATTTAACAAGTTTGATTACTTGTTAGCAATCAATAATCAATTTGTACTTTTCAGTATCTTTTGTTTAGTTTGTTGCTATGAAGAGCTTCGTCAAATGAAAACATTGTATGCGAAGGAAGCTTTTCATGATTTGATCACTATGATTTGGTTAATGCAGAAATGAATGTTGGGAAACTGAAAAAAGAAAAAAAAGTGTTCGATTGCTTCAGTGGAGTGGAGTCATACAGTTGCTTTAATTTTGTTCCTTCGTTGTGTGTTGGTAGGTAGTCCTTGTCTCCTACCAGGAGCCTTTGTTTTGTGTAATTATAGATTTCGGAAAATTGTTTGGCGTGGCCGTGGCGGAGCCTGAGAAGAGGCCCAATGGGCTATGCATCAAAATATATTTTTGTCCATCCATTATGGGCTATAATAAGCATCAAATCCCATGGGCTTGACTCAACCTTTAGGCTAGTCTTTGGAGTAAAAGATATTGCTCATGAAAAGGACATTAGAAGATCATTTTAACGTGAAGGTTAATTAGTAAATGAACTCCTTGCCATTAATTTCAAATGATATGATAATAGTAACAATTTGGTGATAAGTCGTAACCATTGGTTCATGTGCCTCTATGATACCTATAACCATGGGCCATGGTCAATTAATGATGCCTTCACTTTCTCTTAGGTTTCTTAGGGTTGGTGAGTCCAACAAATTACAAATTGAGAGATTCATTGTTTTCAAACTAAAAGAGGAGAGGCTGTTCATACTTTTTGCATTAAAACTAAAATCATAATAAGGAAATTAGTTGAAATATGGTGTTTTTTTGTACATATTTGAGTAGTTGATGTATAGTAGTACTATTATTAATTATTAATGAAAGTAAAAGATTACCTTCAAATTAATAGATCGCATCCTATCATCCTACCTTTCCTTTTGGTTCCAATTTGATGAGGTGCCACACTCAAAAGTCAAAAGTAGTATGTTTTTTTATCCTCTTCATTGGTTTCATTTTTATCCATGTTTAAAACATGTTTTCAAGTAAATCTATTTTTGGGAATTTATACCCTTTCTCTGAGATTATTAGAAATTTGTATTCATCAAAGTTAAGTCTTGAATTTGAGATTCCTCACTCTTTTATTATTGAGAGTCATATATTAATATGATAATAAAGCAAATTGCTCATTGCAAATTTACATGATAATCGAATTTGTAATTTTATAATGAAATATATATGCCAGCAAAACTTTTGAAACTATAATTTCACAACGATATATTTATAATTTGATGTTGCATTAATGTTGAGAAAACCGACAGATGGGTGAACTAGATTCATAGTCGGTTTGTGGTTTTCAACCACCGGTCCAATCATTTGATTAAAAACCATTTAAAAATTATTATTTTTAAATATGAATTATCTTAAAAAAGTTTTATATTAAAATATTATCTAAATTCGGATTTTTCGGCTCAATTCGGTCTAGTTTCCTATTTGATTACTCGATTTATCCGATTCTTGATCGTTCTGTTGACTGATGGTTTTATATGTGCGACGAAATCGGATTCATGGCCAGTTCCTGATTGAAAGGATTCAACCAACCGATCCGGTTCCATCAACACTGCAATAACTTGATTAAAATTTTACGCTGTGGCGCGTGCCATGTGCTTAGCAATGTTTCTCTAATTAATGAGGCAACATGAGCCAATGATCTATTATTATTCTATCTCTTTCAAATCATAATTGGGTAAATATGAACTATGCCTCCAAAAAAAAAAAATTATGAACTATGCCTCAAATGATTATGCTTTTTTCGTAGGGATGAAGTTATTTATATTAAAAAGTTCAAGATTATGTACAATAGATAACGTTTAAACCAAGATTTACCAAAAGTTGTAATGCGCTAATTAACCATAAATTCTATATATATCCATGAACCCATGGAGGATTCAATTAACCCCAAAAAAAGCACGCAAAGGGATGTATTCCGATATTATGGCTGCTACAAGACTTGTTTCAACCATTCTTTGTCTCCTCCTCCTCTTTTCTAGCACAACCGCCAAGAAAATCCCATCCCGGCGGCGCGAGCCCTGTAAGCAGATGGTGCTTTACTTCCACGACATTATTTACAACGGGAAGAATGCCAAGAATGCAACTTCAGCCATAGTGGGTGCACCTGCTTGGGGCAACAAGACAATTCTTGCAGGACAAAACCATTTCGGCAACATAGTTGTGTTCGACGACCCAATTACCTTAGACAACAATCTACATTCAAACCCTGTTGGACGTGCACAAGGCTTTTATCTCTATGACAGGAAAGATTACTTCACAGCTTGGCTAGGATTTTCGTTTTTCTTCAATTCCACTAATTGGCACAGAGGAACCCTAACCTTTGCGGGGGCTGATCCCTTGAACAAGACAAGGGACATCTCGGTCATTGGTGGAACAGGGGACTTCTTCATGGCTCGTGGGATAGCCACTTTGATGACTGATGCGGTTGAAGGGGAAGTTTATTTCAGGCTCCAAGTTGATATTAAGTTATATGAGTGTTGGTAACCACTACAAAACCACTATATTAATAGTGTATTGTGTTACTTAATAAGAATCACATGCCCTAGTTGTATGTTGTTTATTTGCGTTAAGTTTTCCAATATGATCCTATATATATACGCGTTCACACATACCCATATTCATCTTATTAGTACTCACCATCTTCCTCCTCATAATATGGTGTTATGGTGTTGCAGTTCTTTATACTGTCCATTTTATTCAAGTTTTAAAGGGTTTGGAGACCTTGGATGACAATAAGATTTTTTTTTTATTTTAATAAATATTTTATTTATTAAGGAAAAGTTTTTTTTTAATACTAACCCTTTTTCAGTTTCCAATAACCACATTGGGTCCCGATTAGAATTGTCTTTTTTTTTTTTGAGATAGAATTGTCTTCTTTTATTTTGAATATAGTAGTAATCACTTATTAACAACTTCAATCTTTAACCCAATAATCTTTTTGAATTTGAATTATAAGTGTGAAAAGTTCTTCAATTTTTATGGCGTTGAATTACATATTTTTTATGATCAGTATTGTGGAAAAACTGAGGAAAAATTTTTCGAGTTAGTTTTTGCAAAAATTTAGCCGAAATCGTGTACTAACCATCACGATATTTGGCTAAAAACGCGTTCCAGGGCTTCGGCTCAGTTTGCATGACTTTTAGCGTCAAAATTCGCCGAAATATCTATATTCATCTAATAAAATCTCAGTCACATTAGGTTTAAGGATATGTTTTTACGAGTATCTAAATTTTGTTTAGATTTAATCAAAAATTAAATTACCAAAAAAAAAAAAGAACAACAATATGAGTAGCGTAAAAAGCCCTTCAATCTTTTCGGCGCTAAATTCTAAATTTTTTATAAGTGCTGTGGTTAAAAATTGACGAAAAATTTTTCGGGTCAATTTTTGCAGAATTTTACCCGAAATCATATACCAACAACCATCATGATAAATTGATAATTGGTTAAAAACGCGTTCCAGGGCTCCGGTTAAGTTTTAAATGATTTTTGGCATCGGGACTCGCCGAAATATCTATATTCATCTAAACAAATTTCAGCCACATTAGATTTAAGGATTTGTTTTTACGAGCATCTGAATCTTGTTCCGATTTAATCAGAAATAAAATTAAAAAAAAACAATGATATTTGAAGCATGAAAAGCCTTTCAATCTTTTTGGCGTTGAATTCTAAATTTTTTATAAGTGTTGTGGCAAAAAATTGAGAAAAAATTTTTCGGGTTTGTTTTTGCAAAATTTTAGTCGAAATCATGTACTAACCATCACTATATTTGGCTAAAAATGCACTTCAGGGCTCCGGCTCAGTTTTGAATGATTTTTGGCGTCGGGACTCACCGAAATATCTATATTCATCTAATCTAATCTCAGCGACTTTAGATTTAAGGATATGTTTTTACGAGCATCTGAATCTTGTTCAGATTTAATTAGCAATTAAATTACAAAATAAAAGAACAACGATATTAGAAGCGTCTCAATCTTTTCGGCGTTGAATTCTAAATTTTTTATAAGTGTTGTGGCAAAAAATTGAGGAAAAATTTTTCGAGTCAGTTTTTTGCAAAAATTTAGCAGAAATCGTATACTAACCATCACGATAATTGGCTAAAAACACGATCTAGGGCTCCGGCTCAGTTTTGCATGACTTTTGGCGTCGAAACTCGCCGAAATATCTATATTCATCTAATCAAATCACAGCCACATTATGTTTAAGGATATCTTTTTACGAGTATCTGAATGTTGTTTCGATTTAATCAGAAATTAAATTACCAAAAAAAAAGAACAACAATATTAGAAGCGTGAATAGCCCTTCAATCTTTTCGGCGTTGAATTCTAAATTTTTTATAAGTGTTGTGGTGAAAAATTGATGAAAAATTTTTGCAAAATTTTAGCCGAAATCGTGTACTAACCATCACGATATTTGGCTAAAAACGCGTTTCAGGTCTCCGGCTCAGTTTTGAAGGACTTTTGGCGTCGGGACTCGCCGAAATATCTATAGTCATCTAATCAAATCTCAGCCACATTAGATTGAAAGATTTGTTTTTACGAGCATCTTAATCTTGTTTTGATTTAATCAGAAATTAAATAACAAAAAAAAGAACAACGATATTAGAAGCGTCAAAAACCATTCAATGTTTTTGGCGTTGAATTCTAAATTTTTTATAAGTGTTGTGGCAAAAAATTGAGGAAAAATTTTTCGAGTCAATTTTTGTAAAAATTTAGCTGAAATCGTGTACTAACCATCACGATATTAGGCTAAAAACGCGTTCCAGGGCTCCGGCTCAGTTTTGCATGGCTTTTGTCGTTGAAACTTGCCGAAATATCTATATTCATTTAATCAAATCACAGCCACATTATGTTTAAGGATATGTTTTTACGAGTATCTGAATGTTGTTTCGATTTAATCAGAAATTAAATTACCAAAAAAAAAGAACAACAATATTAGAAGCGTGAAAAGCCCTTCAATCTTTTCGGCGTTGAATTCTAAATTTTTTATAAGTGTTATGGTGAAAAATTGAAGAAAAAATTTTCGTGTCAATTTTTGCAAAATTTTAACCGAAATCGTGTACTAACCATCACGATATTTGACTACAAACGCGTTTCAGGGCTCCGTGTAATATCGTGATTTAATTAGAGAAATTAGAAATAATATTATTTAGAATTTAAGTTGGAATTATTGAATTTAATTTTAATTATAAGTTGAAGAATTTTGATGAAGGAATGATTTGAGGACCAAATTGATAAGAATGGTGAATTAAAGGATTTATGTGTAAGGGTTAATGAGCTTAGGGGGCAAATTCGTCATTTACTCCTTTAAGTATATATATTGGCCTAATTTTTTTTGTTTGGCCGGACCTTCTCCTTCATTTTTCCCTCAACCATTCTATGCCAAGAAGTTTAGAGATTGATGGAGATTTATGAGTTTTAAATCTTGAGGAAAGGGAGCTACGGGTTAGTTAAATTTTACCAAAATTTGGTGAGTTTTGATTGATATTTTTGGTTTATAAGGTGCATAAAATGAAGTTAAGATCATTATTGGTTTTGTTTTAGGAATTATTGGAGCTATTCTACATGTTGGAGTTTGGGTGAACTAAGGATAAGCTTGGTAAGTGATTTGTTGTTTTAAGTGTGGATAAATTGATGGTTGATAATGATTTTGAAGTTGATATTGATTTTGGAATGAATTGGGTATGTTGGAATTGATTTTTGAGATGAAGAATGGAGTCAAAAATGGCATTTTTGGGCTGGAAAGTTAATAAGAAGATTAAAAAAATAATAATAACAATTTTTGGGGGTTTGCCGGAATCTGGAATTTCCAGATTCCGGTCGGCCTAAGGCTGCCGGCGGTGGCTGGCTAGCCACCAGGCCAGCCGGCAGGCCTCTGGCCTGCAAAGCAGGCTTGGGCCTGCGCTGGCGGCCCATGCCGCGCAGGCCTGCGTGGCTTGCTGCGGTTTGGGCCAGCCGCGTGGCCCAACCTGTGCTGGCCCAACAGGCCAGCCACGGCTTGAGCCAGCCGGCTTGAGCCGCTCGGCTCAGGAACCGGCTTGGCTGGACCGAACC
>AWWV01010367.1:0-22516 GCA_001974805.1 Corchorus capsularis
AAAAGAAAATATCGATTATTGTGAGTGATTATAATTACGATTTTTTACCCCTAAGTGCTAGAAATGATCGATTTTACCCTCGGTAAGAGGCGTTAAACTCCTAAAATCATTCCAAAAAGCCTTTTAGAGCCTTAGTTTAGGCACACTTATAAGTCTTTTTTGGTATTCGTTATGTTTATTTGTGATTTACATTACTTTTATTGAATTTTGTTACTGATGATTTTGGTATTTGGTTCCCTTCATTAGGCGATAGAGACGCCTGTCGGGACGCTTGTTTTGGCTCACAGAGGACGAACCTTGGGGGTATACGAGACCCCCGAACTGTGAGTGGGTTGTCCTCAACGGAGAACCCGTTGAGGGACTTGTTTTTATTACTATTTTTAGTAAAGTGTTTTTATAAATGATTTTTATTAAAATGTTTTGGGTGCATTAGCTACCATTGAAAATGGTTTTGAAATGGTTGTAAGCATACGGGGACTCGTGGGCTGGACGCAGCCCAGGGAGTACGTATGGCTGATCTTGGTGGAGTACTAGCTAGTAGTTGGTTGTTTGGCGGACCATGATTGTGATGGATCCACATGGCCGTCGGCTCCAGGCCCGACACGCAAGCTAGCCGTTGGCGTGTGCATGGGAGAGCCAAACTGGGTGTATTGCGTCCACCACGCAATGCCGGACCCAGGCCAACGTCAGGGGGACGGGCAGGAGATTTTCATGATATATGATATGACAGATTTGCCCCTGACGGTTCCGGAGGTTGAGCTTTCCTTTTCGAGTTGAGTCGGTGGTTTAGGGAGTCTGCTTCTCCGTTGAGGTATCTCTCACTACGCATGGGTTCCACTGGCAGTTGTCATCTACTTTATGTTTTATTTTCCCCTACGAATTTTTGCCTGGATGGCACGCTTTTATGTATTACTTCCGCTATTCTGATACAATTATTATTGCGACGTTTTGGTATTCCGTTTGATTTGAGCCTGAGGCTCTTTTCGTTGTTTCTAGTTTTGTTTTGTTTTTGTGCCTTGATGTTGACGCTTCGCGGAACCTCGTGTGCGTGTGACGCGCGGCACGTATTACGAGGTAACGCGGCGGTTGTCCGTGCTCGACCTCGAGTCGGGGCGTGACAATTTTGTTGGTATCAGAGCCCGTTGATTTTTCTATTATTTTCTGCAAGAGTATAAGTCCAGTGGAACCGTAGTGAGTCTAGGAATTTCTTTTGAGTCACTTACTATCATTATTTCTTTATATTATCTAAACAATATGATCTATTGTAGAGATATGCCACCAAGAAAAGTTTCCAGTCGTGGGCGAGGGTGAGGGCGTCCCCCGTTACGAAGGGTCCCTCCCCGTTGCACGAAGATCCTGAGGAAGAGTCCTTCGTACACTCTAACCCCACTAATGGTGATCCAAATGATGACCCACCTTCACCACCACAATGGCAACATGTGCCACCTCCACCTTGTTCTTCGTATGAGGCGTTTTTGGATTGGCGTCAGAGATATGAGACCCAAATCCCACAATATGAGGCGACCCAACCACCAGTTGGCCAAGGACAACATGTTCCGCCTCCGCCCCCTGTTTATGCTCCTGCTGTTGGTTCTAGTGGTCCTCCTCTTTCTAAGAAATTGGGGGAAGTGAGGAATTTGGGGGTGTTATTACCTTTTGTGGGTACAAAGGATACTATTAAAGCCAAAGATTGGCTGGATTCTGTTATAGATGCTTTTGATGATATGGAGCCATTTTCGAAAGAGTCGTAGTTCGGACTCATCGGATGGGGGCTCACGTGGTAGCTCAGTTGGTTCCCCACAAGCACCGTTGTTTGGTAAACCTGCCAAGGGGGCCAATTCAAATAATCAGTCTTCAAGGAGAGGAAGTGTTTGCAAGAATTGCCGCAACGACCACGATGGACCTTTCCCGTTTCCCGCTTAGTGCTTTCAATGTGGTAGTCGGGATCACTTTCGTAGGGATTGCTCGTATTGGCAGAGTATACAGGATCAAGGAAATAGATGTGGCAGGAACTTTAATACCGGTTATCATACTACTGTTGCCCACATAGCTTCCGGTAGAGAAGCCTCTGGATTGGGATCCCCATACTCGAGCTAGAGTTCAGACACGACTTTACACAATGACTCGAGAAGCTGCTCAGGACAACCTGAATTCCATTACGGGTACCGTTATACTGTTCCGGAATTATGCTAGAGCTTTGATTGATACTGGGGCGGAGCACTCATATGTAAGTTATGAGTTCGCTTAGTATGCTGACATTCCATTCTCACCGTTGTTCCCGAAAATGGATTGTCCAAACACCCTTCGGGGAAAGTTTGCTGAAGACTGATGTGTATAAAGAATGTGCTTTATTGGTGGGACATATGGTGTTTGAAGCAGATCTCATTCCATTGGAGATTTATGATTTTGATGTGATTTTGGGAATGGATTGGTTGAATAAGCATGGGGCTCAAATTGACTGTGAAACCAAAACTATGATGTTGAAGAAACCCAACTTTACGGTGATTAAACTTCAAGGTGAGTTAGATGTTTTGAGAACTCGCCTCATTTCAGTTGTCAAGGCTAGAAAGTTAATTAGTAAGGGGTGTTTGACCTTTCTAGCCCATGTTAAGGATTTGTCTCAGCTTAGTGTGGATTGTAGCAACATTTTTGTGGTTAAAGAGTTCTTTGATGTGTTTCCGGAAGAGTTGCCGGGTTTGCCTCCAGATAGGGAGTTTGACTTTGCCATTGATGTTGTGCCAGACATGAACCCAATTTTTATTCCGCCATATAGAATGGCACCTGCTGAGTTGAGGGAATTGAAGATTCTGTTACAAGAACTGTTGGATAAGGGCTTTATTAGACCAAGTACCTCCCCTTGGGGTGCATCGGTCTTGTTCGTTAAGAAAAAGAATGGGAGCTTGCGCTTATATGTAGATTATCGGCAGTTGAACCGGGTGACTATTAAAAATAAGTACCCATTGCCGAGAATTGATGATTTATTTGACCAACTTCGGGGAGCCGGTGTGTTTTCAAAGATCGGGTTATCATCAGTTAAAGATACGGCCGGGAGATATTGAAAAGACTGCTTTCCGAACTAGATACGGTCACTATGAATTTTTAGTGATGTCTTTCGGTTTGACTAATGCTCCAGCGGCTTTCATGGACTTGATGAACCGAATTTTTCGTCCGTATCTAGACAAGTTTGTGATTGTGTTCATCGATGATATATTGGTGTACTTTGCAAATGAATATGAACACGCCCAGCACCTTCGCATAGTTCTCCGGACTTTGCGGGAGCATCGGTTGTATGCGAAGTTGTCCAAGTGTGAGTTTTTGGCTTACTCAAGTTGCCTTTCTGGGGCATATTGTTTCCAAGGATGGAATATGTGTGGATCCAACTAAAATTGAAGCTATTTTGAATTGGGACAGTCCGAGAACTGTTACGGAAATTAGAAGTTTCCTTGGTTTAGCAGGGTATTACAGGCGGTTCGTGGAAGGTTTCTCTCTGATTGCTGCACCGCTTACACGGTTGACTCGCAAAGGAGTACCCTTTGAATGGGATGACAAGTATGTAAAGAGCTTCCAAGAACTTAAACAACATTTGGTGTCTACACCGATCTTGACACTTCCCACTAGCGGCAGGGGTTATGTTGTGTATAGCGATGCTTCTCAGCAAGGCTTGTGGTGTGTACTCATGCAAGATGATAAGGTGATCGCTTATGCTTCTCGACAGTTGAAGAAAAATGAGGAAAACTACCCCACTCATGATTTGGAGTTGGCCGCAGTGGTTCTTGCTTTAAAAATTTGGAGACGCTATTTGTATGGGGAGCAATGCCAAGTTTTTACTGATCATAAAAGTCTTAGGTACTTGATGACTCAGAAGGAGTTGAACTTAAGACAGAGGAGATGGTTGAAACTAATTAAGGATTATGATATTGTTTATTGACTATCATCCGGGTAAGGCCAATGTTGTAGCAGATGCTTTGAGTCGGAAGTCATCCACCACCATGGCTAGAATCAGGTCTTACCTTCCTCAACTAGTTGGGATTTGCTCTGTGGGAGCAAACCTTATTGGTGGTTATCAGGGGACCCTCCTAGCTAGGTTCGAGGTTCGACCGTCCTTGGTGGACCAAATTAGGGATTCACAAGAAGTGGATGAAAAACTAAGTGCAGAATTGGAGAAATTGTACTTGGGGATGCCTAGTGAATATTCTCTTCGAGATGACGGAGTTTTCAAAAACTTGGCAGAGTGTGTGTACCGGACAATGAGGAGTTGAAACAGGCAGTCTTAGAGGAGGCTCATTCCTCGGCTTATGCTTTGCACCCAGGAAGCACTAAAATGTACAGGACAATCCGTGAAAGCTATTGGTGGCCGGGTATGAAGAAGGACATTGCGGAGTTTGTATCCCGGTGTTTGGTGTGTCAACAAGTGAAGGCCGAACATCAGAAGCCCGCTGGGACCCTACAACCATTACCGATACCGGAATGGAAGTGGGAACATATTACTATGGATTTCATTTCTGGGTTGCCGAGAACTCGTCATGGTCATGATGCCATTTGGGTGATTGTGGATCGGCTTACTAAGTCTGCACATTTTCTCCCGGTGCGAATTACGTTTAGCACCGAGAGGTTTGCTAGACTTTACGTGGCCGAAATTGTGCGACTGCATGGTGTGCCTATTTCTATAGTGTCGGATTGAGATCCCAGATTTACATCTCGATTTTAGCCTAAGTTACAACACGCCATGGGGATAAGGCTAAAATTTAGCACTGCTTTTCATCCCCAAACTGATGGTCAGTCTGAAAGGACTATTCAGACATTGGAAGACATGCTTCGGGCTTGTATACTAGAGTTTCAAGGTAGTTGGGATGACTATGTGGCTTTAGCGGAGTTTGCATACTACAATAGCTATCAAGCTAGTATTGGCATGGCTCCGTATGAAGTACTTTATGGGCGGAAGTGTAGAACTCCAGTATGTTGGGATGAAGTGGGAGAACGGAAGTTGTTTAACATTGAGTTGATTGATGATATGGTCGAGAAGGTGAAGATGATTCGAGACCGCCTTAAAGTAGCACAAGATCGGCAAAAGAGTTACGCCGATCACAGACGGAGAGATCTAGAGTTCGGAGCTGGTGATGCAGTTTTCTTGAAAGTCTCCCCTTGGAAAGGTGTGATTCGGTTTCGCAAGGGTGGAAAGCTCGCTCCTCGTTACATTGGACCATTCGAGATTGTAGAGCGGATTAGTCCAGTGGCTTATAGACTAAACTTGCCCTCGGAGCTTGGGCGAATCCACGATGTTTTCTATGTGTCTATTTTGAGGAAGTACGTTCCGGATCCATCTCATGTTTTACAAGCGTTGCCGGTTGAACTGGATGAAAAGTTGAATTTTGAAGTGCAACCCATTGAAATTTTGGACCGACAAATGAAAAACCTTCGAAATAAACAGGTTCCAATTGTGAAAGTTCTTTGGAGGAGTCAAGCAGTTGAAGAGATGACTTGGGAGCCTGAGGAAGCGATGCGCAAGCAATATCCGTACCTTTTTGGTTATTAAGGTGCGTTCGTTTATAATTTCGCGGACGAAATTCTTTTAAGGTGGGAAGAATTGTAATATCGTGATTTAATTAGAGAAATTAGAAATAATATTATTTAGAATTTAAGTTGGAATTATTGAATTTAATTTTAATTATAAGTTGAAGAATTTTGATGAAGGAATGATTTGAGGACCAAATTGATAAGAATGGTGAATTAAAGGATTTATGTGTAAGGGTTAATGAGCTTGGGGGGCAAATTCGTCATTTACTCCTTTAAGTATATATATTGGCCTAATTTTTTTTGTTTGGCCGGACCTTCTCCTTCATTTTTCCCTCAACCATTCTATGCCAAGAAGTTTAGAGATTGATGTAGATTTATGAGTTTTAAATCTTGAGGAAAGGGAGCTACGGGTTAGTTAAATTTTACCAAAATTTGGTGAGTTTTGATTGATATTTTTGGTTTATAAGGTGCATAAAATGAAGTTAAGATCATTATTGGTTTTGTTTTAGGAATTATTGGAGCTATTCTACATGTTAGAGTTTGGGTGAACTAAGGATAAGCTTGGTAAGTGATTTGTTGTTTTAAGTGTGGATAAATTGATGGTTGATAATGATTTTGAAGTTGATATTGATTTTGGAATGAATTGGGTATGTTGGAATTGATTTTTGAGATGAAGAATGGAGTCAAAAATGGCATTTTTGGGCTGGAAAGTTAATAAGAAGATTAAAAAAATAATAATAACAATTTTTGGGGGTTTGCCGGAATCTGGAATTTCCAGATTCCGGTCGGCCTAAGGCTGCCGGCGGTGGCTGGCTAGCCACCAGGCCAGCCGGCAGGCCTCTGGCCTGCAAAGCAGGCTTGGGCCTGCGCTGGCGGCCCATGCCGCGCAGGCCTGCGTGGCTTGCTGCGGTTTGGGCCAGCCGCGTGGCCCAACCTGTGCTGGCCCAACAGGCCAGCCACGGCTTGAGCCAGCCGGCTTGAGCCGCTCGGCTCAAGAACCGGCTTGGCTGGACCGAACCGGGTTGACCCGGTCCGAAAAAAAAATTAAAAAATTACTCCTAAGCTTATTTCGGACCCCGGAATGACTAAATTGCCCCCAGAAAGTCTGAATTGGTTACAGAAACATATTTACGAGACAATACAAGTGAATTTACCCATTTACCTTAGCGGGAAAATTACTATTTTGCCCCTAGAAGTCTTAATTGACAATTTAAGCATACGAATTTTTCCGTTAAAGTAATAGAGATGTCGTGGTGACTCCGTAAAAAGAGAATATCGATTATTGTGAGTGATTATAATTACGATTTTACCCCTAAGTGCTAGAAATGATCGATTTACCCTCGGTAAGAGGCGTTAAACTCCTAAAATCATTCCAAAAGCCTTTAGAGCCTTAGTTAGGCACACTTATAAGTCTTTTGGTATTCGTTATGTTTATTTGTGATTTACATTACTTTTATTGAATTTTGTTACTGATGATTTTGGTATTTGGTTCCCTTCATTAGGCGATAGAGACGCCGGTCGGGACGCTTGTTTTGGCTCACAGAGGACGAACCTTGGGGGTATACGAGACCCCGAACTGTGAGTGGGTTGTCCTCAACGGAGAACCCGTTGAGGGACTTGTTTTTATTACTATTTTTAGTAAAGTGTTTTTATAAATGATTTTTATTAAAATGTTTTGGGTGCATTAGCTACCATTGAAAATGGTTTTGAAATGGTTGTAAGCATACGGGGACTCGTGGGCTGGACGCAGCCCAGGGAGTACGTATGGCTGATCTTGGTGGAGTACTAGCTAGTAGTTGGTTGTTTGGCGGACCATGATTGTGATGGATCCACATGGCCGTCGGCTCCAGGCCCGACACGGCAAGCTAGCCGTTGGCGTGTGCATGGGAGAGCCAAACTGGGTGTATTGCGTCCACCACGCAATGCCGGACCCAGGCCAACGTCAGGGGGACGGGCAAGAGATTTTCATGATATATGATATGACAGATTTGCCCCTGACGGTTCCGGAGGTTGACTCGGGCCAAGGTCACCTTCGATATATTTTATATGGCAGCCCATAGTTTAGACCGAGCACCGCTTTGTGTATATTGGATTTATTATTACTAATTGTTTTATTATAACTTGTTTTATAAGTTGTTTTGGTTGTGAGTGCACCCCACCCTCTTCTGATTCTCTTTTGAGGGTGGCTCACTCACTGGGTACATATTTTTGTACTCACCCCGATTTCCTTGTCGCTATTTCAGGATCTTAGCGTTGAGCTTTCCTTTTCGAGTTGAGTCGGTGGCTTAGGGAGTCTGCTTCTCCGTTGAGGTATCTCTCACTACGCATGGGTTCCACTGGCAGTCGTCATCTACTTTATTTTTTATTTTCCCCTACGGATTTTTGCCTGGATGGCACGCTTTTATGTATTACTTCCGCTATTCTGATACAATTATTATTGCGACGTTTTGGTATTCCGTTTGATTTGAGCCTGAGGCTCTTTTCGTTGTTTCTAGTTTTGTTTTGTTTTTGTGCATTGATGTTGACGCTTCGCGGAACCTCGTGTGCGTGTGACGCGCGGCACGTATTACGAGGTAACGCGGCGGTTGTCCGTGCTCGACCTCGAGTCGGGGCGTGACACTCCGTCTCAGTTTTGAATGATTTTTAGCGTCGGGACTCGCCGAAATATCTATAGTCATCTAATCAAATCCCAGCCACATTAGATTGAAGGATTTGTTTTTACGAGCGTCTTAATCTTGTTTCGATTTAATTAGCAATTAAATTACAAAAAAAAAGAACAACGATATTAGAAGCGTCAAAAGCCATTCGATCTTTTCGGCGTTGAATTCTAAATTTTTTATAAGTGTTGTGGCAAAAAATTGAGGAAAAATTTTTCGAGTCAGTTTTTTGCAAAAATTTAGCAGAAATCGTATACTAACCATCACGATAATTGGCTAAAAACGCGTTCTAGGGCTCCGGCTCAGTTTTGCATGACTTTTGGCGTCGAAACTCGCCGAAATATCTATATTCATCTAATCAAATCACAGCCACATTATGTTGAAGGATATGTTTTTACGAATATCTGAATGTTGTTTCGATTTAATCAGAAATTAAATTACCAAAAAAAAGAACAACAATATTAGAAGCGTCAAAAGCCCTTCAATCTTTTCGGCGTTGAATTCTAAATTTTTATAAGTGTTATGGTGAAAAAATTGAAGAAAAATTTTTCGTGTCAATTTGTGCAAAATTTTAACCGAAATCGTGTACTAACAATCACGATATTTGACTAAAAACGCGTCTCAGGGCTCCGGCTCAGTTTTGAATGATTTTTGGCGTCGGGCCGAAATATCTATAGTCATCTAATCAAATCTCAGCCACATTAGATTGAAGGATTTGTTTTTACGAGCATTTTAATCTTGTTTCGATTTAATTAGCAATTAAATTACAAAAAAAAAGAACAAGGATATTGGAAGCGTCAAAAGCCATTCAATCTTTTTGGCGTTGAATTCTAATTTTTTTATAAGTGTTGTGGCAAAAATTGAGGAAAAATTTTTCGAGTCAATTTTTGTAAAAATTTAGCTGAAATCATGTACTCACCATCACGATATTAGGCTAAAAATGGGTTCCAGGGCTCCGGCTAAGTTTTGCATGGCTTTTGGCGTCGAAACTCGCCGAAATATCTATATTCATCTAATCAAATCACAGCCACATTATGTTTAAGGATATGTTTTTTCGAGTATCTGAATCTTGATTCGATTTAATCAGAAATTAAATTACCAAAAACAAAAATGAACAATAATATTAGAAGCGTGAAAAGTCTTTCAATCTTTTCGGCGTTGAATTCTAAATTTTTTATAAGTGTTGTGGTTAAAAATTGATGAAAAATTTCTCGGGTTAGTCTTTGCAAAATCCTAGCTGAAATTGTGTACTAACCATCACGATATTTGGCTAAAAACGCATTACAGGGCTCCGACTCAGTTTTGAATTATTTTTGGCGTCAGGACTCGCTGAAATATCAATATTTATCTCATAAAATCTCAGCCACTTTAGATTTAAAGATATATTTTTACGATCATCTGAATCTTGTTTCGAATTAATCATAAATTAAATTACAAAAAAAAGAACAACGATATTAGAAGCATGAAAAGCCATTCAATCTTTTTGTAGTTGAATTATAAAATTTTTATAAGTGTTGTGGCGAAAAATTGAGGAAAAATCTTTCGGGGTAAGTTTTTCCAAAATTTTAGCCGAAATCGTGTACTAAACATCACGATATTTGGCCAATAACGCGTTCCGGGGTTTCGGCTTAGTTTGCATGATTTTTGGCGTCGAGACTTACCGAAATATCTATATTCATCTAATCAAATCTCAGCCACATTAGATTTAAGGATATGTTTTTACGAGTATCTGTATCTTATTTTGATTTAATAACAAATGAAATTACAAAAAAAAGAGAACGATATTAGAAGCGTGAAAATCCATTCAATCTTTTTGGCGTCGAATTCTAAATTTTCTATAAGTGTTGTGGCAGAAAATTGAGGAAAGATCTTTCGGGTCTGTTTTTGTAAAACTTTAGCCGAATTCGAGTACTATCACGATATTTGGCCAAAAAAGCCTTCTGGGGCTCCGGCTTAGTTATGAATGATTTTTGGCGTCGAGACTTGAAAAAATATCTCTAATCATCTAATCAAATCTCAGCCACATTAGATTTAAGGATATGTTTTTACGAGTATTTGAATCTTGTTTCGATTTAATCAGAAATTTTTTTAAAGAAAAATATGGAAAAACGATATTAGAAGCGTGAAAAGCCATTCGAAATTTTTGGCGTTGAATTCTAAATTTTTTATAAGTGTTGTGGCAAAAAATTGAGGAAAAATCTTTCAGCTCTGTTTTTGCAAAATTTTAGTCGAAATCGTGTACTAACCATCACGATATTTGCCTAAAAACGCGTTCCGGGGCTCCTTCTCAATTTCACATGAATTTCGATGTCGAGAGTCGTCGAAATATCGATATTCATCTAATCAAATCACAACCACATTATGTTTAAGGATATGTTTTTACGAGTATCTGAATCTTGTTTCGATTTAATCAGAAATTAAATTACCAAAAAAAAGAACAACAATATTAGAAGTGTGAAAAGCCCTTCAATCTTTTCGGCGTTGAATTCTAAATTTTTTATAAGTGTTGTGGCAAAAAATTGATGAAAAATTTTTCGAGTCAATTTTTGTAAAAATTTAGCTGAAATCGTGTAATAACCATCACTATATTAGGCTAAAAACGCGTTCCAGGGCTCCGGCTCAGTTTTGCATGACTTTTGGCGTCAAAATTCGCCGAAATATCTATATTCATCTAATCAAATCACAACCACATTATGTTTAAGGATATGTTTTTACGAGTATCTGAATGTTATTTCAATTTAATCAGAAATTAAATTACCAAAAAAAAGAACAACAATATTAGAAGCGTGAAAAGCCCTTCAATCTTTTCGGCATTGGATTCTAAATTTTTTATAAGTGTTATGGTGAAAAATTGTAGAAAAATTTTTCGTGTCAATTTTTGCAAAATTTTAGCCGAAATCGTGTACTAATCATCACGATATTTGACTAAAAACGCGTTTCAGGACTCCGGCTCAGTTTTGAATGATTTTTGGCGTCGGAACTCGTCGTAATATCTATATTCATCTAATCAAATCACAGCCACATTATGTTTAAGGATATGTTTTTACGAGCATCTGAATCTTGTTTTGATTTAATCAGAAATTAAATTACAGAAAAAGAGAACAACGATATTAGAAGCGTCAAAAGTCATTCAATCTTTTTGGCGTTGAATTCTAAATTTTTTATAAGTGTTGTGGCAAAAAATTAAGGAAAAATTTTTCGAGTCAATTTTTGTAAAAATTTAGCTGAAATCGTGTACTAATCATCACGATATTAGGCTAAAATCACGTTCCAGGGCTTCGGCTCAGTTTTGCATGACTTTTGGCGTCGACCATGGTCGAAATATTTATATTCATCTAATGAAATCACAGCCACATTATGTTTAAGGATATGCTTTTTCGAGTATCTAGATCCTGATTCAATTTAATCAGAAATTAAATTACCAAAAACAAAAATTAACAATAATATTAGAAGCGTGAAAAGCCTTTCAATCTTTTCGGCGTTGAATTCTAAATTTTTTATAAGTGTTGTGGTTAAAAATTGATGAAAAATTTCTCGGGTTAGTCTTTGCAAAATCCTAGCTGAAATTGTATACTAACCATCATGATATTTGGCTAAAAACGCGTTACAGGGCTCCGATTCAGTTTTGAATTATTTTTTACGTCGGGAGTCGCCGAAATATCTATAGTCATCTAATCAAATCTCAACCACATTAGATTGAAGGATTTTTTTTACGAGCATCTTAATCTTGTTTCGATTTAATCAGAAATTAAATTACAGAAAAAAAAGAATAACGATATTAGAAGCGTCAAAAGCCATTCAATCCTTTTGGCGTTGAATTCTAAATTTTTTATAAGTGTTGTGGCAAAAAATTGATGAAAAATTTGTCGAGTAAGTTTTTGTAAAAATTTAGCTGAAATCGTGTACTAACCATCAGGATATCTGACTAAAAACGCGTTCAAAGGCTCCGACTCAGTTTTGCATGACTTTTGGCGTCGAAACTGGCCGAAATATCTATAGTCTTCTAATCAAATCACAACCACATTATGTTTAAGGATATGTTTTTACGAGTATCTGAATCTTGTCTCGATTTAATCAGAAATTAAATTACAAAAAAAAAACAATGATATTAAAAGCGTCAAAAGCAATTCAATCATTTTGGCGTTGAATTCTAAATTTTTTATAAGTGTTGTGGTGAAAACCTAAAGAAAAATTTTTACGAGTAAATTTTCGTAAAAATTTAAGCTGAAATCATGTACTAACCATCACGATATTAGGCTAAAATCTCGTTCCAGGGCTTCGTCTCAGTGGTGCAAGACTTTTGATGTCGAAACTCGCCGAAATATATATAAATAACTAGTCACATCACAGCCACATTATGTTTAAGGATATGTTTTTACGAGTATCTGAATCTGGTTTCAATTTAATTAGAAATTAAAATACCAAAAAAAAAGAACAACAATATTAGAAGCGTGAAAAGCCCTTCAATCTTTTCGGCGTTGAATTCTAAATTTTTTATAAGTGTTATGGTGAAAATTGAGGAAAAATTTTTCGTGTCAATTTTTGCAAAATTTTAGCTGAAATCGTGTACTAACCATCACGATATTTGGCTAAAAACACGTTTCCGGACTCCGGCTCAGTTTTGATGATTTTTGGCGTCGGGATTCGCCGAAATATATATTGTCATCTAATCAAATCTCAGCCACATTAGATTGATGGATTTGTTTTTAGGAGTATATTAATCTTGTTTCGATTTAATCAGAAATTAAATTACAAAAAAAAAGAACAACGATATTAGAAGCGTCAAAAGTCATTCAATCTTTTTGGCATTGAATGCTAAATTTATTATAGGTTTTGTGGCAAAAAATTGAGGAAAAATTTTTCGAGTCAATTTTTGTAAAAATTTAGCTAAAATCGTGTACTAACCATCACTATAGATTGATGGATTTTGTTAAAAACGCGTTTCAGGGCTCCGGCTCAGTTTTGAATGATTTTTGGCGTCGGGACTCGCCGAAATATCTATAGTCATCTAATCAAATCTCAGCCACATTAGATTGATGGATTTGTTTTTACGAGTATATTAATCTTGTTTCGATTTAATCAGAAATTAAATTACAAAAAAAAAAGAAAAACGATATTACAAGAGTCAAAAGCCATTCAATCTTTTTGGCGTTGAATGCTAAATTTATAAGTTTTGTGGCAAAAAATTGAGGAAAAATTTTTCGAGTCAATTTTTGTAAAAATTTAGCTAAAATCGTGTACTAACCATCACGATATTAGGCTAAAATTACGTTCCAGGGCTCCGGCTCAGTTTTGCATGAATTTTGGCGTTGAAACTCGCCGAAATATTTATATTCAACTAATCAAATCACAACCACATTATGTTTAAGGATATGTTTTTACGAATATCTTAATCTGATTTCGATTTAATCAGAAATTAAATTACCAAAAGACCTTCAATCTTTTCAGCGTTGAATTCTAAATTTTTTATAAGTGTTATGGTGAAAACTTGAAGAAAAATTTTTCGGGTCAGTTTTTGCAAAATTTTAGTCGAAGTCGTGTACTAACCATCGCGATATTTAGCTAAAAACGCGTTTCAGGTCTTCGGCTCAGTTTTGAATGATTTTTGGAGTCGGGACTCGCCGAAATATCTATAGTCATCTAATCAAATCTTAGCCACATCAAATTTAAGGATATGTTTTTACGAGCTTCTTAATCTTGTTTCGATTTAATAAGAAATTAAATTACAAAAAAAAAGGAACAACGATATTATAAACGTCACAAGCCATTCAATCTTTTTGGCGTTCAATGCTAAATTTTTTATAAGTTTTGTGGCAAAAAATTGAGGAAAAATTTTTCGAGTCAATTTTTGTAAAAATTTAGCTGAAATCGTGTACTAACCATCACGATATTGGGCTAAAAACGCGTTTCAGAGCTCTGGCTCAGTTTTGAATGATTTTTTGGCGTCAGAACTCACGGAAATATCTATAGTCATCTAATCAAATCTCAGCCACATTAGATTGATGGATTTATTTTTTCGAGCATATTAATCTTGTTTCGATTTAATCAGATATTAAATTACAAAAAAAAAGAACAACGATATTAGAAGCGTCAAAAGCCATTCAATCTTTTTGGCGTTCAATGCTAAATTTTTTATAAGTTCTGTGGCAAAAAATTGAGGAAAAACTTTTCGAGTCAATTTTTGGAAAAATTTAGCTGAAATCGTGAACTAACTATCACGATATTAGGCTAAAATCGTGTTCCAGGGCTTCGGGGGGTCAGTTTTGCATGACCTTTGGCGTCGAAAATCGCCGAAATATCTATATTCATCTAATCAAATCACAGCCACATTATGTTTAAGAATATGTTTTTACGAGTATCTTAATCTGGTTTCGATTTAATCAGGAATTAAATTACGAAAAAAATAGAGCAACAATATTAGAACCGTGAAAAACCCTTAAATCTTTTCGGCGTTGAGTTCTAAATTTTTTATAAGTGTTGTGGTTAAAAATTGTTGAAAAATTTTTCGAGTCAATTTTTGCAAAATTTTAGCCGAAATCGTGTACTAACCATCACGATATTAGGCTAAAATCGCGTTCCAGGGCTCCGGCTCAGTTTTGCATGACTTTTGGCGTCGAAACTCGCCGAAATATCTATATTCATCTAATCAAATCACAGGCACATTATGTTTAGGGATATGTTTTTACGAGTATTTGAATCCGGTTTCGATATAATTAGAAATTAAATTACCAAAAAAAAAGAACAACAATATTACAAGCGTGGAAAGCCCTTCAATCTTTTCGGCGTTGAATTCTAAATTTTTTATAAGTGTTGTGGCAAAAAAATGAGGAAAAACTTTTCCTGTCAATTTTTGCAAAATTTTAGCTGAAATCGTGTACTAACCATCACGATATTTGGCTAAAATCGCGTTCCAGGGCTCCGGCTCAGTTTTGCATGACTTTTAACGTCGAAACTCGCCGAAATATCTATATTCATCTAGTCAAATCACAGCCACATTATGTTTAAGAATATGTTTTTACGAGTATCTGAATCTGGTTTAAATTTAATCAGAAATTAAATTACCAAAAAAAAATAACAACAATATTAGAAGCGTGAAAAGTCCATCAATCTTTTCGGCGTTGAATTCTAAATTTTTTATAAGTGTTACGGTGAATAATTGAAGAAAAAATTTTCGTGTCAATTTTTGCAAAATTTTAGCCGAAGTCGTGTACTAACCATCGCGATATTTGGCTAAAAACGCGTTTCAAGAGCTCCGGCTCAGTTTTGAATGATTTTTGGCGTCGGGACTCGCCGAAATATCTATAGTCATCTAATCAAATCTCAGCCACATTTGATTGATGAATTTGTTTTTACGAGCATCTTAATCTTGTTTCGATTTAATCAGAAATTAAATTACAAAAAAAAAAAGAACAACAAGATTAGAAGCGTCAAAAGCCATTCAATCTTTTTGGCGTTGAATTCTAAATTTTTTATAAGTTTTGTGGGAAAAAATTGAGGAAAATTTTTCGAGTCAAGTTTTGTAAAAATTTAGCTGAAATCGTGTACTAACCATCACGATATTTGACTAAAAACGCGTTTCAAGGCTCCGGCTAAGTTTTGAATGATTTTTTGGTGTCGGAACTCGCCGAAATATCTATAGTCATCTAATCAAATCTCATCCACATTAGATTGATGGATTTGTTTTTACGAGCATATTAATCTTGTTTCGATTTAATCAGAAATTAAGTTACAAAAAAAAAAAGAACAACGATATTAGAAGCGTCAAAAGCCATTCAATCTTTTTGGCGTTCAATGCTAAATTTTTATAAGTTTTGTGGCAAAAAATTGAGGAATAATTTTTTAAGTCAATTTTTGTAAAAATTTAGCTGAAATCGTGTACTAACCATCACGATATTAGGCTAAAATCGCGTTCCAGGGCTCCGGGTCAGTTTTGCATGACCTTTGTTGTCTAAAATCGCCGAAATATCTATATTCATCTAATCAAATCACAGCCACATTATGTTTAAGGATATGTTTTTATGAGTATCTGAATCTGCTTTCGATTTAATCAGAAATTAAATTTCCAAAAAAAAAGAGCAACAATATTAGAAGCGTGAAAAGCCCTTCAATCTTTTCGGCGTTGAATTCTAAATTTCTTATAAGTGTTATGGTGAATAATTGAAGAAAAAATTTTCGTGTCAATTTTTGCAAAATTTTAGCCGAAATCGTGTACTAACCATCACGATATTTGGCTAAAAACACGTTTCAAGGCTTCGGCTCAGTTTTTATGATTTTTGGCGTCGGGACTCGCCGAAATATCTATAGTCATCTAATCAAATCTCAGCCACATTAGATTGAAGGATTTGTTTTTACGAGCATCTTAATCTTGTTTCGATTTAATCAGAAATTAAATTACAAAAAAAAAGAACAACGATATTAGAAGCGTCACAAGCCATTCAATCTTTTTGGCGTTCAATGCTACATTTTTTATAAGTTTTGTGGCAAAAAATTGAGGAAAAATTTTTCGAGTCAATTTTTGTAAAAATTTAGCTGAAATCGTGTACTAACCATGACGATATTTGGCTAAAAACGCGTTTCAGGGCTCCGGCTCAGTTTTGAATGACTTTTTGGCGTCGGAACTCGCCGAAATATCTATATTCATCTAATCAAATCTCAGCCAAATTATGCTTAAGGATATGTTTTTACGAGTATCTGAATCTGGTTTCGATTTAATCAGAAATTAAATTACCAAAAAAAAAGAGCAACAATATTAGAAGCGTGAAAAACCCTTTAATCTTTTCGGCGTTGAATTCTAAATTTTTTATAAGTGTTGTGGTTAAAAATTGATGAAATATTTTTCGGGTCAATTTTTGCAAAATTTGAACCGAAATCGTGTACTAACCATCACGATATTAGGCTAAAATCGCGTTCCAGTGCTCCGACTCAGTTTTGCATGACTCTTCACGTCGAAACTCGCCGAAATATCTATATTCTTCTAGTCAAATCAAAGCCACATTATGTTTAAGAATAGGTTTTTACGAGTATCTGAATCTGGTTTAAATTTAATCAGAAATTAAATTACCAAAAAAAAAGAATAACAATATTAGAAGTCTGAAAAGCCCTTTAATCTTTTCGGCGTTGAATTTTAAATTTTTTATAAGTGTTATGGTAAAGAATTGAAGAAAAATTTTTCGTGTCAATTTTTGCAAAATTTTAGCCGAAATCGTGTACTAACCAACACGATATTTGGCTAAAAAAACGTTTCAGGGCTCCGGCTCAGTTTTGATGATTTTTAGTGTCGGGAGTCGTCGAAATTATCTATTGTCATCTAATCAAATCTCAGCCACATTAGATTGAAGGATTTGTTTTTACGAGCATCTTAATCTTGTTTCGATTTAATCAGAAATTAAATTACAAAAAAAAAGAACAACAATATTAGAAGCGTCACAAGCCATTCAATCTTTTTGGCGTTGAATGCTAAATTTTTTATAAGTTTTGTGGCAAAAAATTGAGGAAAAATTTTTCGAGTCAATTTTTGTAAAAATTTAGCTGAAATCGTGTACTAACCATCACGATATTAGGCTAAAATCGCGTTCCAGGGCTCCGGCTCAGTTTTGCATGACCTTTGTGCGTCTAAAATCGCCGAAATATCTATATTCATCTAATCAAATCACAGCCACATTACGTTTAAGGATATGTTTTTACGAGTATCTGAATCTGCTTTCGATTTAATCAGAAATTAAATTACCAAAAAAAAAGAGCAACAATATTAGAAGCGTGAAAAACCCTTTAATCTTTTCGGCGTTGAATTCTAAATTTTTTATAAGTGTTATGGTAAAGAATTGAAGAAAAAATTTTGGTGTCAATTTTTGCAAACTTTTAGCCGAAATCGTGTACTAACCATCACGATATTTGGCTAAAAACACGTTTCAGGGCTCCGGCTCAGTTTTGCATGACTTTTCACGTTGAAACTCGCCGAAATATCTATATTCATCTAATCAAATCACAGCCACATTATGTTTAAGGATATGTTTTTACGAGTATCTGAATCTGGTTTCGATTTAATCAGAAATTAAATTACCAAAAAAAAGAGCAACAATATTATAAGCGTGAAAAACCCTTTAATCTTTTCGGCGTTGAATTCTAAATTTTTTATAAGTGTTGTCGTTAAAAATTGATGAAAAATTTTTCGGGTCAATTTTTGCAAAATTTTAACCGAAATCGTGTACTAACCATCACGATATTAGGCTAAAATCGCGTTTCAGTGCTCCGGCTCAGTTTTGCATGACTTTTCACGTTGAAACTCGCCGAAATATCTATATTCATCTAGTCAAATCACAGCCACATTTTGTTTAAGGATATGTTTTTACGAGTCTCTGAATCTGGTTTAAATTTAATCAGAAATTAAATTACCAAAAAAAAAGAATAACAATATTAGAAGCGTGATCGAGCTCAAATTATGCATGTTTTTATAGCTATTTTTATATATATTTTGCTATTTTTATATGTGTTTTTACCCTATTTTGTTAGTATTTGTGTTTTTAGGTCCTGAAGACAAGAAAAGTGAAAACTTATTGTTTTTCACTCTTTTTGGAGCTATTTTGGAGACTTTTTACTCAACTATGGATTTAGCCATTTGGAATAAAGATTTGAAGATGCGAAGTTCGTAATTGAAGATATTTTGAAGATTTGAAGAATTAATTCAAGAAGCAAAATTGAAGATTTGGAGCTTTATTTGCAAAGGATTGAAGCCAAGCCCAGAAGAAGCCCTGAAGTTGAGGATTTTTGGATTATTTATATGGGAATATACTCAGCCCATATAAACCTATAATTGGAGTTAAAATCCCAATTAATAGGCCTAATATCCAAAAGAATATCCAAATCCCGCATTAATCCCGTAGATTTGTGATATTAGCCCGGTTTCAGCGCAGTCTTCGTAGAAAGGCCATAACTTTCTGCTCAGATGTCCGTTTTAAGCCCATGAGTACTCGTTTGAAAGCTAACTACGAGCTCTACAACTTTCTTTTGAAGTGAAAAGCCCAGATCTGCCATCTTCAAGCCCGAAATTCAAGTCGAAGTTGCTGCCAGATTCTAGAAAATTCCAGAAAATTCTAGAGTCCTCTTTTGACTTGGAGACTATTCTAGGATGACACCTAATCCAACTTGGAGACCAAGTAAAGGCTAAACCGCCCTAGCCTATTCCTCTAGTATAAATAGCTACCTCCTGTATCACAAATCACATACTTTTACACATCACAAATTTTAGATTATTCTCTTTTTCTACCTTTCTTTAGTTTTTAGGTTTTTCTCTAGTTTTAGAAGAGGGAGAAGTCGACACCCTCTCTAGCCATAGAGGGGTGCGACGTCCCTAGGGTTTTCATAGGGGAGATTCCGCCTCTCCCAGTCCTGTAAGTATTCTTATGCCTCTCATGGATCCATGAGTAGCTAAATCTTTAATACTTCTGATCCTTTGGTGATTTCAATCAATTGATTATGGTGAGATTTCTATACTTATAATTTTGTGTTAAGTTCTTGATGATAGTAGTCAAAACCCTGTTTTAATTTTATGATTCTGAATCTTATTTGAGTTATGTGGCCACTAACGATGTAAGAGGAAGGTCTATAGCTAGATCAGACTTAGAATTGACCACTCAAGTTTGATTGTATGTAGCAAATTAGGTTTGTTTGATCGCTGCTTAATGGGTGTTTGTCTACCGGAGGGCGAGAAATTTCTCTTCGTATGGTTCTACTTGTAGGCATGTGTGTAAAATTAACTGTTATTAATGCTTTGTTCTCAAGTGATCTTTAAGCCCTAAGAAAGTAATTGATCGCTGAAGGAATAATAGGGATAACTGCAGCTTTGATCGGCCTTTTATCTAAAATACATGTTGGGAAACCTATATCAGTTATCAGTCAAGAATAAGATGCGAAATTCACCTTTTAAATCGAGGATCCATAGTTAATTTGATTGAATGATACCACTGGTGAAGAAGTATGCTTTATAATTATTGTTTGCTTTATTAATTTGCTTTATTAATTTGCTTTAGATTTAGATTTAAATTTGCTTTGCTTTGCTTTGATTTTTAGTTTAATTGTTTTCTTTATAATTAATTTTACAATCCCCTGTTTTCTGTTTGATTTTTGGAAAAGATCTTTCTATCTTTTAATTGTTCATCACATAAACCTTCTCTGTGGGATTCGACCCCTACTTGCCCTAGCTATTCTAGTTAGTTATTTGTGGGATTATTTTTATGGTCATAGATGACTCGATCAAAGCGTGAAAAGCCCTTCAATCTTTTCAGCGTTGAATTCTAAATTTTTTATAAGTGTTATGGTGAAGAATTGAAGAAAAATTTTTCGTGTCAATTTTTGCAAAATTTTAGACGAAATCGTGTACTAACCATCACGATATTTGGCTAAAAACACGTTTCAGGGCTCTGGCTCAGTTTTGATGATTTTTAGCGTCGGGACTTGCCGAAATATCTATAGTCATCTAATCAAATCTCAGCCACATAAGATTGAAGGATTTGTTTTTACGAGCATCTTAATCTTGTTTCGATTTAATCAGAAATTAAATTACCAAAAAAAAAGAGCAACAATATTAGAAGCGTCACAAGCCATTCAATCTTTTCGGCGTTGAATTCTAAATTTTTTATAAGTGTTGTGGTAAAAAATTGAGGAAAAATTTTTCGAGTCAATTTTTGCAAAATTTTAGCTGAAATCGTGTACTAACCATCACGATATTAGGCTAAAATCACGTTCCAGGGCTCCGGCTCAGTTTTGCATGACTTTTGGCGTCGAAACTCGCCGAAATATCTATATTCATCTAATCAAATCACAGCCACATTATATTGAAGGATATGTTTTTACGAGTATCTTAATCTTGTTTCGATTTAATCAGAAATTAAATTACCAAAAAAAAAGAATAACAATATTAGAAGCCTGAAAAGTCCTTCAATCTTTTCGGCGTTGAATTCTAAATTTTTTATAAGTGTTATGGTAAAGAATTGAAGAAAAATTTTTCGTGTCAATTTTTGCAAAATTTTAGCCGAAATCGTGTATTAACCATCACGATATTTGGCTAAAAACACGTTTCAGGGCTCCGGCTCAGTTTTGCATGATTTTTAGCGTCGGGACTCGCCGAAATATCTATAGTAATCTACTCAAATCTCAGCCACATTAGATTGAAGGTTTTGTTTTTACGAGCATCTTAATCTTGTTTCGATTTAATAAGAAATTAAATTACAAAAAAAAGGAACAATGATATTAGAAGCGTCACAAGCCATTCAATCTTTTTGGCGTTGAATTCTAAATTTTTATAAGTTTTGTGGCAAAAAATTGAGGAAAAATTTTCCGAGTCAATTTTTGTAAAAATTTAGCTGAAATCGTGTACTAACCATCACGATATTAGGCTAAAATCGCGTTCCAGGGCTCCGGGTCAGTTTTGCATGACCTTTGGCGTCTAAAATCGCCGAAATATCTATATTCATCTAATCAAATCACAGCCACATTACGTTTAAGGATATGTTTTTACGAGTATCTGAATCTGCTTTCGATTTAATCAGAAATTAAATTACCAAAAAAAAGAGCAACAATATTAGAAGCGTGAAAAACCCTTCAATCTTTTCGGCGTTGAATTCTAAATTTTTTATAAGTGTTGTGGTTAAAAATTGATGAAAAATTTTTCGGGTCAATTTTTGCAAAACTTTAACCGAAATCGTGTACTAACCATCACGATATTAGGCTAAAATCGCGTTCCAGGGCTCTGACTTAGTTTTGAATGATTTTTTGGCGTCGGAACTCGCCGAAATATCTATAGTCATCTAATCAAATCTCAGCTACATTAGATTGATGGATTTGTTTTTACGAGCATATTAATCTTGTTTCGATTTAATCAGAAATTAAATTACAAAAAAAAAAGCACAACGATATTAGAAGCGTCAAAAGCCATTCAATCGTTTTGGCGTTCAATGCTAAATTTTTTATAAGTTTTGTGGCCAAAAATTAAGGAAAAATTTTTCGAGTCAATTTTTGTAAAAATTTAACTGAAATCGTGTACTAACCATCACGATATTAGCCTAAAATCGCGTTCCAGGGCTCCGACTCAGTTTTGCATGACTCTTCACGTCGAAACTCGCCGAAATATCTATATTCTTCTAGTCAAATCAAAGCCACATTATGTTTAAGAATAGGTTTTTACGAGTATCTGAATCTGGTTTAAATTTAATCAGAAATTAAATTACCAAAAAAAAATAATAACAATATTAGAAGCGTGAAAAGCCCTTCAATCTTTTCGGCGTTGAATTCTAAATTCCTTATAAGTGTTATGGTGAATAATTGAAGAAAAAATTTTCGTGTCAATTTTT
>AWWV01010369.1:0-17390 GCA_001974805.1 Corchorus capsularis
AAAAATTGAGGAAAATTTTTCGGGTCAGTTTTTGCAAAATTTTAGCCAAAATTGTATACTAACCATCACGATATTTGGCTAAAAACGCGTTCTGGGGCTTCGGCTCAGTTTTGCATGATTTTTGGCGTCGAGACTCGCCGAAATATCTATATTCGTCTAATTATATCTCAACCACATTAGATTTAAGGATATGTTTTCACAAGCATTTGAATTTTGGTATTCAGAAATTAATTTTTTAAGAAAAATATGGAAAAACAATATTAGAAGCAGGAAAAGCCCTTAAATCTTTTTTTACGTTGAATTTTATATTTTTATGACTATTGTGGAAAAAATTGGGGAAAAAATTTTCTGGTCAGTTTTGCAAAATTTTAGTCGAAATCGTTTATTAACCATCACGATATTTAGCTAAAACGCGTTCCGGGGCTCCGGCTCAATTTTGCATGATTTTTTGCATCGAGACTCCATCAAATATCTAAATTCACCTAATAAAAAATTAGCCACATTAGATTTAAGGATATGTTTTTACGAGCATCTGAATCTTGTTCGATTTAATCAGAAATTAATTTAGAAAAAAAAAACAGAAAACGATATTAGAAGCGTGAAAAGCCCCTCAATCTTTTTGACATTAAATTATATATTTTTTATAAGTATTGTGGCCAAAAATTGGGGAAAAACTTTTCGGTTCAGTTTTTGCAAAATCTTAGCCGAAATAATCATAGTAGTTGGCTAAATACGCGTTCCGAGGCCCCGGCTATGTTTTAATGAGCATCTGAATCTTATTTCGATTTAATGAGAAATTAATTTAGAAAAAAAAAAGGGGAAAATGATATTAGAAGCATGAATAATCGTTGAATCCTTTTGGATTTGAGTTATATATTTTTTCTAAGTATTGTGACCAAATATTGAGTAAAACTTTAAACTTTCAAGTGAAAAACCCTTCAATCTTTTTGGAATTGAATTGTTCTTAAATATAATATAATTTTCTTTGTATTTTATTTTTATACAATTTTATTTTATACAATTGACTCGGTAAAATCGTACCCCGACTCGAGATGAATGTATTAGCTAAGCCTATCTCCTCCATATCCGATGCACTAAAATTAATGTTTCCGTATCCGTATCCCGGTACCCGAGTCAGACCGAATCCCGTTTCTGGGGTAACTATGATATTGACCGAAGAACATTGCTGGTATGCTATGATAAAGAAATGTATGTATTCGGGAAGATTCCTTTTTGGTGGAATCATTGCTGTTTCAATCATACCTTCAAAGCCAAGCTTTGCTTCATATGCATATACAGTACTATTACATTTAACTAATTATTATGCAACAACTATTAAACCTCTACTTTTTTAAGTTGAAAGCTCCTGTATATAAGCGGCACCATGTTTTATGAAAACCACAATGCAATTTACATATCACCCATTTCATATATTCTTTCAAAGCTTTCTTCATTCTTGCAGGTGATCTGAAAATGAGAAATTTAGAAATGGAAGCTGCTAAGAGACTCCTGTTACTTCTCTTCCTTGTCTCCCTCCTCTCCATATCCACCGCTACAACAACTCGAAAATTCCGGGCCAGGAAGCCTTGTAAGAGAATGGTGTTTTATTTCCACGACATAATTTACAATGGCAAGAACGCAAAGAATGCAACTGCAGCCATTGTAGGGGCACCAGCATGGGGCAATAGGACCATTTTGTCAGGACAGAACCATTTTGGAGATTTGGTCGTGTTTGACGATCCCATTACTTTAGATAACAATTTGCATTCAACTCCTGTTGGTAGGGCGCAAGGGTTTTATATCTACGACAAGAAAGGCATTTTCACAGCTTGGCTTGGTTTCTCCTTTGTTTTCAATTCTACGGAACACAAGGGAAGCATAAACTTTGCAGGGGCTGATCCATTGATGAACAAAACCAGAGATATATCGGTGATTGGTGGAACAGGTGACTTCTTCATGGCTAGGGGAGTGGCTACTTTGATGACTGATGCCTTTGAAGGGGAAGTCTACTTTCGTCTTCGTACCGACATCAAATTGTATGAATGTTGGTAATTATGAATTTATGATATATAGCAAGAGTTTAATTACTTGTTAGCAATAATCAATTTGTACTTTTGATCAGTTTCCATGATCTTTTTTTTAGTTTGTTTGTTGTCTTGTTGCCATGGAGAGCTTTCGTCCATGAAAACATTGTATGCGAGGCTTTTCATGATTTAATTTGATTATGGTTTGTTAATGCAGAAATTGGATGTTTGTTTGATTGCTTGGGCGGAGTCGGCAAAGGCTCCCTTTGTTTTTGTGTGAATAGATTTCGGAAAATTATTTGGGCGCGATTATAAGACAGACCGTAAAAAGGAGGCCCAATAGGCTATGCATCAAAATTCATGGGCTTGACTAAACTTTCGGGCTAGTCTTTGGACATAACTTTTAAAAAACTTTGCTTCTAGTATGACATTAGGTTACTCTTAACAAGGTTAATTAATTTGGCACTGTCTATTGTCAAATTTTTTGTTTTTGAAAAGAAAACAGTGAAAATATAATTAGCAAATTATTTCTATTTTTGAAAATTTTGAAAACAAAATCAGTGTTTTGGAAAAAAGTGGAAGCAAAAATTGTGTTTTCATGTTTTTCCAAAAATAGAACACATTGATGAACAGTGACTTACATGTTTTTTTATCTTTTTATTTAAAAACAAACAATAAAATTGTATATCCAAATATGTTTTTGTTTTTAAAAATTAGAAAATGTAACAAAAAAAAACAAAAAATCGAAAACAATGTCAAACGACCGAACCATAATTTTAAATCTAATAGTCAAAACACTTAACTCCTTTGACAATTTTGGGGGAAGTTATAACCAATGCGCTATGGCCTATATTATTGATGCCTTCGCTTTCTCTTAGACTTTTCAACAAATTGCAAATTAATTGAGAGATTCATTGTTTTCAAGCTAAAAATGGAGGGAGACAATTCATGCTTTTAGCATTAAAACTAAGATCAAAATAAGGGAAGTAGTTGAAATATACTTTTTTTTGACAATTTTGATATGTACTACTTTTAATTATGAAAGTAAAAGACTACCTTCAGATCAATATAGATTGGATCTTTTATTCTATCATATGGTCGATATGGCTTGCTCGTAATGAAATGGTTTTCAACTATAAGTTTGTTACTGTATTGACCAAATCTGTGATCTCATTAGGATCGAATATGGTGGTTAAAAGCAAAGTTTCTAAAGGCCGATTATGTAATAATTAGTTTCCTCCTCAACATCCAAGACATCTCATTTCTTCCCTCGCCTGTTAGAAGTGTTAGACAAGTTTATTGGGTGCTGCTTCCTTTGCACCAGTGGAAAATCAATGTGGATGGTTCTTATCTTGGTAAATCTGACCTGCTGGTAATGGAGGTGTGATAAGAAACTCTACAGGAGAAGTCATCTTGCTTTTCTGTAAAAGCATTAAATGGCCTTGCCGCCTCTAATAAAGCAGCTTCTTGCAGCTATCTTTAGGGAAGCTGATTATTTTGCGGACTCTATGGCCAAGCTTAGTGTTTCCAATTCCAGTCCCATATCATCAAACTTGGTTACATGGTTGCATATCTTCTTCTTTAATAGAATTCTACCTTTCAAAAAAATATAGATTGGATCCTATCATCCTATCCCTTTTCCTTTTGGTTCCAATTTGATGAGGTGTCACAACTGAAGTAGTATACATGCACCAACAAGTTATTGGTTGAGGTGGTAATTAGCTTCCTCCATTCCGATAAGAGTGTGAACACAAATTTGATCCCCTTGAAGCATATATATATATGGCTTAATGGGCAAAAAGGCCCCTGAACTTACACCGAACCGTCAAATAAGCCCCTGAACTATTATTTCAGCCAAATAAGCCCCTGAACTCTTAAAAAAAGCCAAATAAGCCCTGTTGCCAAGGTTAAATGCTCAAATAAGGACTAAACGTTTTAAGATTTTCTCAAATAGGGATCAAAATACACAATTTCAACAAATTAGAAAACATACTTAATATTTGTTTACAAATTGGATACAATATAAGTTAATACTAATGTGTGAGGGATATATAAATTGAAAATCACACGATAATTTTATATCATATTACGTTTAATGAATTTATTTTGATTAATATGGTTTGATTTTTAATTAACATGATAATATCATTTTTTTATCAAATTTAACGTATATATATGAGATTCATTTAAGGATTCCCTAATTTGTAAAAATTTGCTAAGTATGTGTTCTAATTTGTTGGAATTGTGTATTTTGATCCTTATTTGAGAAAATCTTAAAATGTTTAATCCTTATTTGAGCATTTAGCCTTGGCAACAGGGCTTATTTGGCATTTTTTAAGAGTTCAGGGGCTTATTTGGCCGAAATAATAGTTCAGGGGCTTATTTGACGGTTCGGTGTAAGTTCAGGGGCCTTTTTGCCCATTAAATATTGAGGATTTTAACATTTCACGTTTCTGATCCAAAAGGGATTAGTCTCTGAACTAAAGGGCTTGGGGCTACCCTTAGTAAAACAGAAGCAGTATACACTATACATGCTTTTTGATCCTCTTCATTGGTTTTTATCCATAGGGCTTGAGGCTGCCCTAAGTAAAACAGAAGCGGTATACATGTTTTTTATCCTCTTTATTGGTTTCACTCGATATCCACGCTTAAAACATGTTTTCACCAATCTAATTTCAGAACTTTCCCTTTAAATGAGATCGATGTTAGAAATTTGTATTCATCAAATCATTCCCCTATCTGGGAGAGACTACAAGTACTACTACACCCCTTACTACTTAGGGTACTACCAATATATCCAACAACTAGTGTGTCATATTTAAATTGGTAATACCCCCCAAGTAGTAGGTGGTTTAGTATAGTACTATCAAATCATTCCCCTATCTTGAATTCAAGATTAATTTCCTACTTCCTTAATTAATATTCAGAGCCATATATAGTATATAGTATATAGTATATATAATATGAAAATAAATAATCTAATAGCTCATCATAAATCAGCAAGATAGTCTAATGACTTTTATAATTTTAATTTTTATGAAATCAAATAGCTATATGAAGGCAAAACTTCAACTATATATATACTTGGTAATTTTACAACGTTGTTTTGATGTTATATCAACATATATATGACCGTTGTAAAATTTTAAGTGCAGTGTGCCTAGCAGTGTGTCTCTGATGAGGCAAGGAGAGCCAATGATTTATTCCATCTCTTTCAAATCTTTTGGGTACCTAAAATATGGATATGCCTCAATTAATGATATTTATTTTGGCCGAAAAAAAATTAATGATATTTATGCTTTTTTCGTAGGGATGAAGTTATAGTAAAAAGTCCAAGATTATTTATAGCACGTTGAAACAAAGATCTCCCAAAAGAAGTAATGCACTAATTAACTAGAAATTCTATATATGCATAAGGACCCCTGGAGGATTCAATTAACCCAAAAAAAAATTAAAAAATTAAGCACCCAAAGGAAACTAAAATGGCTGCTACAAGACTTGTTTCAACCATTGTGGTGTGTCTCCTCCTCCTCTTTTCTAGCAACGCCGCCAAGCGCGAGCCCTGTAAGCAGATGGTGCTTTACTTCCACGACATTCTTTACAACGGGAAGAATGCCAAGAATGCAACTTCGGCCATAGTGGCTGCGCCTGCTTGGGCGGCCAACAAGACAACTCTGGCAGGACAACACCATTTTGGTAACATAGTTGTGTTCGATGACCCGATTACTTTGGACCACAATCTACATTCAGAACCTGTTGGACGTGCACAAGGCGTTTATATCTATGACAGGAAAGATTACTTCACAGCATGGCTAGGGTTTTCGTTTTTCTTCAACTCCACTAATTGGCACAGAGGAACCCTAACCTTTGCGGGGGCTGATCCCGTGAATAAAACAAGGGACATCTCGGTCATTGGTGGAACAGGGGACTTCTTCATGGCTCGTGGGATAGCCACTTTGATGGCCGATGCTATTGAGGGGGAAACTTATTTCAGGGCCTATGTTGATATTAAGTTATATGAGTGTTGATAATTAAACACTATAACCAGTCGTGTTACTTAATAAGAATTATTACATGTGCCCTAGCATGTATGCTATATCTACATGCACATACCCATCTATCTATATATATCTCATTAGTAGATATATATATATATATATGGGGGTGTGTAATGGATGTGGATTATAGAATAAACTTGATGATGCTATATGTATATATTCACATACCCATCTATCTCATTAGTAGATATACATGAGATGAGGGTGTGTAATGGAGTGAATAAACTTGATGATGCTATATGTATATATTCACATACCCATCTATCTCATTAGTAGATATACATGAGATGAGGGTGTGTAATGGTGTGAATAAACTTGATGATGCTATATGTATATATTCACATACCCATCTATCTCATTAGTAGATATACATGAGGGTGTGTAATGGAGTGAATAAACTTGATGATGCTATATGTATGTATGTACATTCACATACCCATATTCTATCTCATTAGTAGGTATATGTGGTGTGTGATGGAGTGAATACAGTCATCATTTTAAAATTATAAATTAATTTTGTACTTTACAATTATACATTCTTCTAAAAATTCTCTGATCCCTTCTTTTTTTTTTATTGGAAAAAAATTTGGTTGATTTGTCTAATGAAAATCAAAACCTGTCAAGTCATTTACACTAATAAAATTATAATGCTACTATATATTTATCATTTTAAAAAGAAAATGAGTTGTTGAACTTGCTATTTTGATTATTTGAGAGTTAAAATTATATCATATTCAAAATAGTTGGGTCGATCCCTAACAACTTTAAATATTAAAGAATTGCATTTAATTTTTGAATGATGCTATTTAATTAAGTTACATACTCATCTATCTCATTAGTAGCTAGGTATATAGGGGTGTGAAATGGAGTGAATTATAACACCATTTTCCTTTGCATAATATATATGGTGTTCTAATTCTTTTCATTGTCCATTTATATTCAAGTTTTAACTTTTGAGGGGTTTGGACCTTTGATGACAATAAGTTTTCTTATTTTTTAATTTTAATAAATAATTCATCAAGTAAAAAAAAAAATTTTTGAAGCATCAAAGCAAGAAAGACAAGTGCAAGCTAAAACATTAATTTTTTTTGTTTTCAAATACGTATCATAAAATCTCAATCATCCATCTTAACATAAAAATTGATATTGTTAACATCTCAGTTCTCACCTTGATCCTTACTTCTTCTTTTTATTAGGAGGATACAATATTCAAAAATTTCATTATAAACTCAAATTGATACGAATCTAGTTGTATTAGATTCAAATCCCCTTTGAATATCCACCAAAGTCGACTTGAACTTCTTCAACTTCTAGACTTGTATGTCGATGATCTTCACAAAGCTATCCCTCCTCTTTCGTCGGCCTTAAGCACTCAATTAGACCTGCAATTGAATTCTCAAGATCACAAGATTCACAAACAACTAAGTTATCTCAACCTAATTGCTTGCTAGGACTCTACTAGATGAAGAACCCTAAGTTTGCTCAAACTAGAACAATGAAGCCAAAGAAATCGATATGGGTATAAACCTCTCAACTTTTTTGATTAACTTAGCTTATGTTTACAAGAGGGGGATGGTCCCTTTATATACTAGTAGGGGACGCATAACCCTTCTCCTAAAACTAAAAGGAAAACATAAAGGAAGGAACAAGGAAATAGCCTATTCCTTGTCCTACTAGGAAAAGTAAATACATAACTTAATTAAGCAAGGATTGGACTTAGTCAAACAAGGCCCAACCCAATGTCTTCTAAACTAAATAAATAATTAATCTAAGATAGAATAAAGGCCCATGAGGCCGAATTACACAATACCAAAGCCTAATGCTCATCGATTTCAAGTAAAGTAAACACCTTGGAATCGATGGGAATATTCTTGGTGATGTCGACTTCAATGCCTTCCAAATGTTCTTCAATGGACTCTAAACCTTCAAGATGAGATCTTACAAAGCCCAATAAAGCTTCCTTGAACCTTTTAGCCCGTGCCCTAGTCATTGGACCTTGCGGAATGGCTAAAGGATCAAAAGGCCGGTCTTGTCCGGATGGCCCTATCGATGTCCGGTTGTGGCTGGTTGGTGCGCCTAGCGATGGCCGGTTGTGACCGGACATGTCCATGTCGCGTGGCCGGTGTTGGCCGGGCATCTCCGAGTCACGTGGCCGGTGTTGGCCGGACTTCTCCAAGTCGCATGGCCGGTCACTAGTGCTTCCACCTCCACGATCCTCCAAGCTAGCATCGATGACATCTCCATGATCTTCATTGGCTCCAATGTGTCCTTCTAAGCCATGATAAGCCCTTGGCGCATCATCCCCTCTCCCTTGAAAAGGATTTGTCCTCAAATCTGCATCACTATCAAACAAGGATAAGTCTGAAACATTAAAAGTAGCACTTACATTGCCATATTCACTAGGAAGATCTAGCTTGTAGGCGTTGTTGTTGATCCTCTCCAAGACTTGGAATGGACCATCTACACGAGGTAAGAGCTTAGACTTTCTCTTTTCAGGGAACCTCTCCTTCCTTAGATGCAACCAAACCCAATCCCCGGGTTCAAAGATGACTTCCTTGCGCCCTTTGTTAGCGTTCTTCATGTAGTGTTGTGTCTTCTTCTCAATTTGAACTCGAACCCTAGCATGAAGCTCTCTAACATAATCGGCCTTCCTTTGTCCATCCATGTCGACTTGCACTTTCAAAGGTAAACTCAACAAATCCAATGGGGTTAAAGGATTAAAGCCATACACAGTTTCAAAAGGTGAATATCCAGTGGTGCTATGTATGCTTCTATTGTATGCAAATTCGACATGAGGTAGACAATCCTCCCAAGTTCTTAAGTTCTTTTTAATTAAGGTCCTAAGCAAAGTCGACAAAGTCCTATTAACTACCTCGGTTTGACCATCGGTTTGAGGATGACAAGTAGTAGAAAATAACAACTTAGTTCCTAACTTAGCCCATAAAGTTCTCCAAAAGTGACTTAAGAACTTAGCATCTCTATCACTTACAATCGTCCTAGGCATTCCATGTAGTCTAACAATTTCTTTAAAGAACAAATTAGCTACATTAATGGCATCATCCATTTTAGTACATGCAATAAAGTGAGCCATCTTAGAAAACCTATCAACAACCACAAAGATAGAATCTTTACCTCTCCTAGAACGAGGTAAACCTAACACAAAGTCCATGCTAATATGAGTCCATGGTTCATGAGGAATAGGCAAAGGAGTATATAATCCATGCAGTTTAGATGTAGATTTAGCTTGCAAACAAACAATGCAACTAGCAACATACTTTCCTACATCATGTCGCATCCTAGGCCAAAAGAAGTGTTCATGCAATATATCATATGTTCTATCAACTCCAAAGTGACCCATTAAACCCCCTTCATGCGATTCCCTCAAGAGCAATATGCGCAAAAAGCAAGAAGGCACACACAATCTAGATTCTTTAAACATAAATTCATCATGCTTATAATACTTTCCAAAACCAGAATTTTCACATGCTTTAAATATTTCACTAAAGTAAACATCACTAGCATATAATTCCTTAATATACTCAAAACCAAGAAACTTAGAATCAAGCATGGAAAGTAAGACATACCTCCTTGATAAAGCATCGGCTACCACATTCTCCTTACCTTGTTTGTATCGCACAACATAAGGAAAGCTCTCTATGAACTCGCTCCACTTAGCATGCCTCTTGTTTAGCTTTCGTTGGCCTCTTAAATACTTTAAGCTCTCATGATCCGTATGAATCACGAATTCCTTAGGCCAAAGGTAGTGTTGCCAAGTGCATACAACTCTTTGTCATAGGTTGGATAGTTCAATGCAGCCCCATTCAATTTCTCACTAAAGTATGCGACGGGCTTCCCACCTTGCATTAAAACAGCTCCAATTCCAACCCCTGATGCATCACATTCAATCTCAAAAGTATTGTTAAAGTTAGGTAAAACAAGCAAAGGAGCATTAGTTAGTTTATCCTTCAACGTCTCAAATGCTTCTTGTTGTTCATCTCCCCACTTGAATGGTGCATTCTTCTTCATAACACTTGTAATAGGGGCGGCTAAGGTGCTAAAGTCCTTAACAAACCTCCTATAGAATCCGGCTAGTCCATGAAAAGATCTCACTTGTCCAATGTTGGTGGGTGTTGGCCATTCTTTGATTGCCTTGATCTTTTCTTCATCAACCTCTATACCTTGCGATGAAACCACAAAACCAAGAAAAACAAGCTTGTTTGTGCAAAAGGTGCACTTCTTAAGGTTAGCATACAACTTATCAACCCTAAGTACATCTAACACACATCTTAGATGCCTAACATGCTCATCTAGGTTTCGGATATACACAAGAATATCATCAAAATAAACAACCACAAACTTGCCAATAAAAGCTCTTAAAACATGATTCATTAATCGCATGAATGTACTAGGTGCATTAGTCAATCCAAAAGGCATAACTAACCATTCATACAATCCTAATTTAGTTTTAAAGGCAGTTTTCCATTCATCACCTTCTTTCATGCGAATTTGATGATAGCCACTCTTAAGATCAATTTTAGAAAATAAGCAAGCACCATGCAATTCATCAAGCATATCATCTAATCTAGGAATAGGGTGACGATACTTTACCGTGATGTTGTTTATTGCCCTACAATCAACATACATTCTCCAAGTCCCATCTTTCTTAGGAACAAGCAACACAGGAACGGCACATGGAGAAAGACTCTCACGCACAAACCCTTTTTGAAGTAGCTCTCCAACTTGCTTCTCCAATTCCTTTGTTTCTTCAGGATTTGTCCTATAAGCTGGCTTATTTGGAATTTGCGCCCCAGGGATGAAGTCGATTTGATGTTCAATCCCCCTAATTGGTGGTAACCACTAGGAATCTCCTCAGGAAACACACCTACATAATCACTCAAAAGAGAAACAATTTTGCTTGGAAGCTCGCTTTCCAAGTGGTTAGTGCTCACAAGTGTATATTTAAGCAAAAGCAAGATCAAAACAAAATTATCATTCAAAGCCTCTTTAATCTCACTCTTAGTTGCTAACATACACTCCTTAACAACTTTCTTAGAACTAGCATGCTTTTCAACTAAATCGCAATTTACATCTAACTTAGCATGTCTATTCTTTTCTTTAGCCCTATAATCAGATTCCATCTTAGTAAATTCCTCTTTCAATTTTAATTGATCTTTTAAAGCTTCTTGAGGTGATAATGGAATAAAAGTAAAGGGCTTCTTACCACACATGAGAGTATATTGGTTCGTCTCACCATCATGTTGAACTTTGTTGTCGTATTGCCATGGTCGCCCAAGAAGTACATGGCATGCTTGCATGGGTAAGATATCGCACAATACATCTCCTTTGTACCTGCCCAAACAAAGAGAAACTAAAACTTGTTTGTTAACCCTAATTTCCTCCTTATCGTTGATCCAACCCAAGCTATAAGGTTTAGGGTGTTGTGTAGTGGGTATTGCATCTCCTTCACCAAATAAATACTAGCTATGTTTGTACAACTCCCACCATCGATAATCACGCTACTAGGCTTCCCATTCGCATACATCCTAGTATGAGACAAGTTCTCCCTTTGGTTGTTCACATCGTTTTTCACATAAGCACTCAAAGTTCTCCTAGCAACCAAACTTTTAAGTGCAAAACCGACACCATCATCACCATCTTCATGCGCTTCTCCTTCATCATCTCCATCACCACTAGATCCTAAAGTAATATCTTCATCTTCACTTTCGATTTCTCCTTGATCATTCACGAACAACACTTTCTTGTTCACACAATCTTTAGCATAGTGTCCAAAACCTTGACACTTGAAACACTTGACATGATTCTTTGAAGATGAGCTTGATGAAGATTTAGAATCGGTTTTAGGGGTACCTTTTTGCGCTAACTCCTTCTCTTTGATGACTTGTCATCCTTCTTGATTGGAGTTTTCCATGAGCTTGATGATGATGTAAAGCTCTTCTTATTCCTTTTTACTTGGCTTTCGGCCTTCAAAGCATGTTGAAGCAACTCCTCAACCTCATAGTGTTGTTGCATCTCCACTATATCATGAATTTCTCTATTCAATCCCGCCAAGAATCTAGCTATAGTAGCTTGTGGAGCTTCATCGATCTCGGCCCTTGACATCAACAACATCATCTCGGAGTAGTATTCATCAACACTCCTAGTTCCTTGTCTCAAAGATTGCAACTCTTGGTAAAGACCATTAGTGTAAAAGCTTGGAACAAACCTCTTCCTCATATAACTCTTTAGACCCAACCAAGTGTTGATCGGCCCTTCCAAGTTTCTTCTTCTTGTTTGCACCAATTGATTCCACCAATTTAAAGCATTCTCCGTGAATTCAAGAGTAGCAATTTGTACCTTTTTTGGCTCGGCATGTGGATAGTAGTCAAAATACATATCCAATTTCGACTCCCACTCCAAGTAATCGGCTGGAGACCCTCTCCCATTGAATTTAGGGATTTTGTATTTGATGTTGTCCTTAGGCTCCTCTCTTTCAATTCCTCTTCTAGGCCGCATATTTTCATTGTGAGCTTGCCCTCCTAGTTCTTGTTGCCTTAGTCTCTCCATGGGATCGATTCTAGCAATTTGCCTTGGTGGTGGAGGGTGATCCTCTTCATTGTTGCGTGCGACATTAGCTCTTTGAGGAGGTTGAGCTTGTTGAATTTGACCATCTCTTACTTGTTGGACTTCATTGGTCAAAGTATCGAACCTAGTATTCATATTGTCAAAACGTTGCATTAGAGTTTGCAACATAGCAACCACGTTTGGTTGCTCTTGTTCTCTTTCCATAGTACCTACAAAAAGAACAAAAAATTAGTAGTAAAATTCCTCACAAGTGTGTGTGTGCTTATACCTTTGACATGTGCTCTCGTGTTTGTACTCAAGTCCTATGGATTGGCGGTCCACTACTCTCTTAATGATCTCACAAGATTTGCCTTTTACTAGCTTCAATAGGTCTAATAAGAGCAACTCCTAGAGCACTCCTTTCTTCTCGTGACCTACTTGAGGAACAAACAATTAGTAGCAAAGTTATTTGTGAATCAAAGGAAAAGTGATCTTAAACCAAACCAAACTACTTAATGCAGGCTCCTTATGTCGAAATTCTTCTCCAAAGTTGCTGCACAAAAACTCAATTCAAGCACAATCACAATATCAATCGATTAGAAAACCCTAGTACCACTTAATTCCAATTTTGTACCACTTGTCTCCAATAGGGTTTGTAACCTGGAATTCTTCAAATCAAATCACAATTAACAGCAAAAGCAATCCAAGGATCTCAATTACACAATCAATTAGGATTAGTTGCAACTAAATAGATCAATTGCACAAGAAAACCCTAATCCCCAAATTTCCCAAACTAAGAACCCTAGTTCCTGAAAAATATCGATAACAGCACAGATTTTTTTGATTTTTTTCAATATTTTTCCCAGAAAGATCACACCAAAATAAGTCTAAAGCTCAAATTTTACAGCTTTCCGAGCTCAAACGAATCCAGAACAAAAATCACAAGTTTCTGGTCGAAAAAAAAATTTTATTTTATTTTATTTTTTTTATATTTTTCGATATAACTACTAGTTATGAGAGACTCAAATCTGAAATTTCAAAGTAAAACGATGCAGGATGAATCGGCTATGAATTTTTGAAGTTTCTGAATTTTTGAATTTTTCAAGAAGGTGGTGCGATGAGTGTTTGGGTGTGTTGTGATGGATGAAAACGTGATGATTGATGTATAGAAGGATAGATTTACCGATTGAAGATGACAACCTATGCTCTGATAACCAATTGATACGAATATAGTTGCATTAGATTCAAATCCCCTTTGAATATCCACCAAAGTCGACTTGAACTTCTTCAACTTCTAGACTTGTATGTCGATGATCTTCACAAAGCTATCCCTCCTCTTTCGTCGGCCTTAAGCACTCAATTAGACCTGCAATTGAATTCTCAAGATCACAAGATTCACAAACAACTAAGTTATCTCAACCTAATTGCTTGCTAAGACTCTACAAGATGAAGAACCCTAAGTTTGCTCAAACTAGAACAATGAAGCCAAAGAATCGATATGGGTATAAGCCTCTCAACTTTTTTGATTAACTTAGCTTATGTTTACAAGAGGGGGATGGTCCCTTTATATACTAGTAGGGGACGCATAACCCTTCTCCTAAAACTAAAAGGAAAACATAAAGGAAGGAACAAGGAAATAGCCTATTCCTTGTCCTACTAGGAAAAGTAAATACATAACTTAATTAAGCAAGGATTGGACTTAGTCAAACAAGACCCAACCCAATGTCTTCTAAACTAAATAAATAATTAATCTAAGATAGAATAAAGGCCCATGAGGCCGAATTACACAATACCAAAGCCTAATGCTCATCGATTTCAAGTAAAGTAAACACCTTGGAATCGATGGGAATATTCTTGGTGATGTCGACTTCAATGCCTTCCAAATGTTCTTCAATGGACTCTAAACCTTCAAGATGAGATCTTACAAAGCCCAATAAAGCTTCCTTGAACCTTTTAGCCCGTGCCCTAGTCATTGGACCTTGCGGAATGGCTAAAGGATCAAAAGGCCGGTCTTGTCCGGATGGCCCTATCAATGTCCGGTTGTGGCTGGTTGGTGCGCCTAGCGATGGCCGGTTGTGACCGGACATGTCCATGTCGCGTGGCCGGTGTTGGCCGGGCATCTCCGAGTCACGTGGCCGGTGTTGGCCGGACTTCTCCAAGTCGCATGGCCGGTCACTAGTGCTTCCACCTCCACGATCCTCCAAGCTAGCATCGATGACATCTCCATGATCTTCATTGGCTCCAATGTGTCCTTCTAAGCCATGATAAGCCCTTGGCGCATCATCAAACATCCAATAAGAAATGACTAACTGGCAAAAAAAAATAAGAAATGACTAAATAAGCAAACTATGATAATAACTGCTATAAGCAATCAACAAAATCAGTATAATTACATAAAATCTACACGCATACGGTGGGATTTGAACCTGAAATCTCAGGGTCCAAGAAAATGCACCTTATCACCACCATTCAGCCAAATGCTCAAATTCTTGATCATAATTTCTTCACCTAAGCCCAAATAGGGGCTATAATTTTACAATTCTCATGTATGGATAAAATTAGGAGCATATCTTACCTTTGAAAGACTATTGGTCCAATATTGATCTCAGACAGAAACGATAAGAAATTTTGAACCAATTATATATTGCTGATTGGATGCCATTAATGAATTGTTGAACCGTGACTGGACTTGCAGGATAAAACATATCTATAGAGAGGCAAATATGTGTGCAGACTGGTTAGCCACTCACCATGACGATTCGCAACCGGGACTTCATGTTCTTGACTCTCCACCTCCAGGACTTTTCTCAGTTCTCTCAACTGATGCAATGGATTTAGTTTGGCCAAGAGCCATATGATGTAATTTTTTTTTTCCTTCATATAAAAAAAATTATACATAAAGAAGTTTCCTTTTGAGTGGAATCACTGCTGTTCAATCATACCTTCAAAGCCAAGCTTTTCCTTCATAAGCATAAACTATTAACTAATCAAATTAACAACTAATAAACCTTAACTTCTTCAGTTGAAAACTCTTATATATAAGCGGCACCATGTTTTATGAAAACCACAATACAATTTACATATCACCCCATTTCCTATATTCTTTCAAGCTTTCATTCTTCCTGATCTGAGAAATTTTAATTAGAAATGGAAGCTGCTAAGAGATTCCTGTTAGTTCTCTTCCTTGTCTCCCTCCTCTCCATATCCACCGCTACAACAACTCGAAAATTCCGGGCCAGGAAGCCTTGTAAGAGAATGGTGTTTTATTTCCACGACATAATTTACAATGGCAAGAACGCAAAGAATGCAACTGCAGCCATTGTAGGGGCACCAGCATGGGGCAATCGGACCATTTTGTCAGGACAGAACCATTTTGGAGATTTGGTCGTGTTTGACGATCCCATTACTTTAGATAACAATTTGCATTCAACTCCTGTTGGTAGGGCGCAAGGGTTTTATATCTACGACAAGAAAGACATTTTCACAGCTTGGCTTGGTTTCTCCTTTGTTTTCAATTCTACACAACATAAGGGAAGCATAAACTTTGCAGGGGCTGATCCATTGATGAACAAAACCAGAGATATATCGGTGATTGGTGGAACAGGGGACTTCTTCATGGCTAGAGGAGTGGCTACTTTGATGACTGATGCCTTTGAAGGGGAAGTCTACTTTCGTCTTCGTACCGATATCAAATTGTACGAATGTTGGTAATTATAATCAACCCCGATTGGGCATGGCATGATGCGCAGTTAGCCTTGAGTCAATAGCTTAAGATTTCATTGGGGCATCTCACCCACTGGTGCGTGTAGCAGACTTTGTTAGCCACCCACAAGGCCACAATTATTTGTACTTTTCATTTTCCATGTTTGTTGTTGTTTGTCATAATCTTTGTTTAGTGTGTTGTTGTTTGCTTGTACTTTTCATTTTCAATCAAAAACATTGTACGCTAGAGTACTCTATAATTTTCATGATTTGTTATATATGCAGAACTCAATCATGCATGTTGGATTAAAAAAGCAGTTCTTGATTGCTTTAGTTATGTTCCTTCCCCTCTGTTGGTATGTCCTACTATATATCCTAGTCTCCTAGATTTCGATTAAATAATAAATCAATAGATTGAAACTTTAATTTTTTATTTGGTATATCCTAGTCTCCTAGATTTCGATTAAATTATAAATTAATAGATTGAAACTTTAATTTTATTTTTATTTAGCTTAAATGTCAAAATACACCCTAAAGTTTATACGGACTGCCACTTTGCATCCCACATTTTTATTTTGTTCATGTCGCACGCACCCTAATGTTTTATTTTGAGTATATTTTTGCACCCTCCATTACCGAAAATTCGTTAAATACCTTACGGTGCCGTTACGATACTGACGTGGCATGTCACGTCAGACGAAAATTGCCAACCTGGTATGCCACATCAATATAAATAAAAGAAAATAAGAAATTTTTGCCATGTCAGCATCGTAACGGCACCGTAATCATTTTCTGTCACAAAGGGTGCAAAATGTACCCAAAATAAAATATTATGGTGCAATATGATCAAAATAAAAGAAGTAAGATGCAAAGTGATAGTCCGTATAAATTTTAGGGTGCATGTTGGCATTTAAGCCCTTTTTTTTAATTAGTTAAAGTAGAGGCTAACTAAATAAATTGAAACTTGACAATTATGGTTGGAGAAAAATTGAAAAAGTAGTTTGTAATGTTACCCAAATGTAATGTAAGTGATCATTTCGATGGG
>AWWV01010370.1:0-10748 GCA_001974805.1 Corchorus capsularis
TTTTTGATCTGGCAACGCAGTTACATATAAATTCGATTAAAAGATGTTGCAATCAGGATCTTTAATTACAAAGAATTATCAAACCAGCAAACATCAGGATTATTATTGATTAAGATTTATAAGGTTATAAGCTAGTAGCATTCATACAACTTAATCTCCATCTTAAAGCGAAAATAGTAGTCATCTTGAACAACATCAGGATAAATGGTGAGAATCCCTTTGGCCATGAAAAAGTCACCTGTTCCTCCAACAATGGACATATCTCTTGTCTTTTGGCTGAACAAATCCGCACCCATTATGTTCAGAGTTCCCTTATATTTACTCGAGTTGAAAACCAGACTAAACGCAAACCAAACATTGTATTGGAGTTTGCCATCGTAGAAATAAAACCCTTGCGCTCGTGCAACCGGGGCAGACAAATAGCTTCTGTCCTTCGTCATAGGATCATCGAAGATCACAAACATGCCGAAGTTTTTGTCGCCAAACCCAGTTGCGTTGATAACCGCGAGGGACGTTGCGTTGGCGAGGGATGTTGCGTTGCCACTGAAGCGGTTGTCGTGGTAATAGAGAGAAAAACGTTTGCATGGTTTTTGTTTTAGAGTTTTTGATCTGGTAGCTAAAACAGATTGATGAGATATGAGGAAGAAGAACAACAAAATGAACCAATATGTTTTCTCTAAAGGAGTTGATGCAGCCATGTCTAGCTACTTTAAATTTGCTCTCCTTGAAAAAGTACTAATTTATAGGGTAAAATCCAAAATCCTCCCAAATCACTAGGAAATTAATTAAGGGGGAGAAAGTTTCATACTTCTAGCATCGAAACAAAAATCAAAATAAGGGTAGTAGTTGAAATATACTATATGTTTTTGCTACATATATTTTAGTTGTTGATATATACTATTGATGAAAGTAAAAGATTGTCTTTCAATGGATTGGATCCTTACTCCTTTCCATTTGGTTCTAGTTTGATGAGTTGCCACACTCAAAGAAGTATGCTTTTCGATCCTCTTTTTTACTTTCACTTTCATTCATGTTAACTTTTTTTTTGTTACATTTCACTTTCATCCATGTTTAAACCATATGTTCATAAAAACTCAAACCATCTTTCTTACTAGAACAAAAAATTGTTACTTACTCTGTCCCTTTTTATCTGTCGGTTTTGCTTGTCCCTTTTTATTTATCATTTTTTGACATAAAATGCCTTGTTTCCAAACTTACTCCTCATTTAAAGTGTATGGAAAATTGGAGTGTGGTTGAATATACCAAATAAATGAGGAGAGAGAGTAATCTTAATTGAAGGGGTAATTTAGGAAAGTAAATAAAAAAGTTTATGAAATTTATCAATTTAACCACTTTAACTAATTTCCTTGGTATGTACAATTCGATTATTGTGGACAGATAAAAAAGGACAGGGGAGTAATTTGTTAAAATCCCGCGTCGCTATTACTTCAGCTAAGCCCAAAAAGCCTAATTTTACAAATCTCTTGTATATGGATAACAATTTTAGGCCCTTTTTTTCCTGGGCCTTTGGAAACCCGTAAGCTGTCTGACCTGAGAACGAAGCCCATGGCTATGGTCCATAATTGCTGAAAAGCTAAAGCCCACAGCAATGATTTGAAGGGATGATGACAGTTGAATATGGCAGGCAGCGTTGATAACCGCTGAATTGTTATTGGCGCTATTCTCGTAATAACTTATCCATTCATGATCAATCTATCTATCTATGGACACTATCATTTCAAAAGGGGAAAACGAGAACCAGAAGTTCACTGAGACAGAAGCAGAGAACTCTGCTGAGAGTGAGAGAGAATGCGAGGCATAACGCTCAGGGAGAGCGGATTGGTTCTTCATTCGCTGTTGCCTCCATGTCCTAAACCTCCCAAATCTTTCAATTCTCATTTTCTTTCTCTTTCTAAGAAGCATTCCTCCAAGCTCTCTTCTCGCCACCAAAGACTTCTTCTTTCCAGGTATAATGTAACTCTACTTGTTTTGTTAACCATTTAAAGGGTGCTCTTTTTTTCCTCTTTGCTTTATGTTTCTAGCTAGAAAATAGAAAATGGGTATTCCATTTTGCAACTTGTGGGTTTGTTGATCAGTGTAGCTTTACCTTTAGCATCTGTCTAATGGGGGAGAGAATGGTGCCCATGTCAATTTGAAATACGTATTTGTCAGAAGAACCAGAAAAACTGAAGGATCGCTTATAATTTGTTGAGTTGTTCTCAATGTTAAGGGCCAAAAGGCAATGCACTTGGAGGAGAACTGGTGAAGGCATTTCAGTTTCAGTTTTAAATAAGAAGTTTTATATTTTGTGCAGGTGTTATAAAAATTGGGTTCAGAGCACAAATGAGGAGTGGTTTGGGGGTCTTCTGGAGAAGGTTGCCGAACGTCAGCATGAACTGGTAACATTTCTGAAATCAAGTTTCTTTTCTTCTTTAATAAAGTTCATTCAATGTCTTAAAATGTTTTACCTAGCACTTGTGTCAGTGTGGCTTTATGTCTGCAATTTAGGAGTTGTTGTGTATTGACATTTGACATGAGGGCTTCATTTTCAATCAGGAATATAGGTATCTTGATTGCAAGAACAGGGAAGAAACTATAGCATTGGGGCACAAATCAGAGGATTGTTGTGTTTCAGATCATGCACCTGTGATTAATAACTTGAGAAGGGGAAATTATGTGCCTTCAAATTTGGCTGTCTCAAATACATTGTTCAACAACAATCTGCTGAAGTTTATGGTTCTTTTTGGGTTGTTGACATTTCAAAGCTCGGAGCCAGCTGTTGCTGTGTCAGATATTGCAACTGGGTCGCTGTCGATTCCTTACATAGGAGACCTTGGTGATATTAGCACAGGTTTTGCTTCAGTTAGGAAATCTCCCTGTAACTTTTATATATGATAATTTCTATTGTTTAAATGAAGGACTATGCATAGTAATTTAGCTTCATCCAGCTCTTGTGGTGAAACTTAAAGCCATATCTAGCTCTTGTGTTTCAGATCATGCTCTTGTGGTAACTCATCCTTTCAAATCTGGATTATGACTACTGTGCTTGTTGTGGCATTAGTTGTAACATTAGTTCATTACTTCCTAATTCACTATCTTTGGAAAAATAAGTTCAGAAGGAGGAATAAAGATTAAATCCAGCAAAGATCCCTTTTGGTAGACTAAAGTTTTTGCAAATATGAATGCATATCTTGAACTACAATAATTGAAACCTTTTCTTTTATTGCAGGCATTTTTGTTGATATTCTTCTCTGAACTTGGAGACAAAACCTTTTTCATTGCGGTAAGACTGAACCATGCAAAGAAGAATTTGTTCATGATCTTTTCTATATTTGCTATTTTATATATATAGGACCATATTTTTTTATACTTCACTTATCTTTCTAAATACAATTTTGTTTTCCACAAGCATAAATTTTCTTCATCTTATTTCTTATTTATCACAAGTAGATTCTTTGTGGTGACAGAAGATACAGTCTTTATATGATTTCTTTTCTCCATTTTTTTCCTTATCAATTCCTCTGTTTTCAAACTGAAGATAGGCTCTTGAATGCACCCTACTTTGAATGTTTTGTATGCAGGCACTTTTAGCTGCTAGAAATTCTGCTGCTGTAACTTTCATTGGGACTTTTGGTGCACTTGCGTATGTTGTTCTGCCCATGCATGGTGATTTAGAAGTCCTTTGCAATTTATGATTAGATTCTTCATAGGTGTGTGCTTCTCTTGGAAAATGTATTCTGAAAGAATTGAAGCGTTTATCTATTGTGTGCAGGGTCATGACAATCATATCTGTTGTCCTCGGACGAACTTTTCACTATGTTGATGAAATCCTTCCATTCAGGTTATTTGATCGAGAATTTTATGTATATTAGAAACCTGGTCACAGATAAAATTCGATTATCCCAAGACAGTTTGTAAATCATGATGAAGATGCATATTGTAATCCCACGAATTGCAACAAATGTGTGTAAATTCGAGACCTTTCTGATGCATTTCACAAAGTTAAATCAATGGAATCGCTAATATTTTCTATTCTGCATAACTTTTAAATCAATCCACCATTACACTTTTAAACAATTATAATAGTTCAAAAGAGATGGATGGCTACGCAAATAGATTGCTTTAAAAAAGCTTTTGTCAGCATTTGTCTTGATGTCATCTTTAATATAGTTGGTTTATAATGTTCTTCTCTAATGTTGATAACAGGTTTGGTGCGGCTGATCTGCCTATTGATGACATTGCTGCGGTTTGCCTTCTGGTATATTATCCTCTTAACTTTTATGCTTTCACTGTGGTAAAGATGGGGAAAGCATGTTATATTAATGCATTATAGCAGGAACCTGAAGTTTGGAATCTCCTTCGAGCTTACATAAGCAAAAAAGTTAAGCTAGTTAAACAAAATTGCAGGTGTACTTTGGAGTTTCAACGTTGCTTGATGCCGCTTCAAGTGATAATCAAAAAGCAGAAGATGAACAAAAAGAGGTCAAACTACCACTTTCCTATATGATGCCTCAAGAAGTTATCCGACCTGCCTTGGAGATTCAAGCGCTCCAATAATGGTCTTTTTTATCAAGAGCTAATTTAAATAAGTTTCACATCTTATGATATCAAACAGGCAGAACTAGCAGTTTCAGAATTCTCTGGAAATGGAGCTGGGATCTTAGCTGCTGCTAACACTGTTATTAGCACTTTTGTCTTAGTTTTTGTTGCTGAGTGGGGCGATAAATCATTCTTTTCCACAATCGGTCAGTGCCAAGCCTGCAATAATTCCTTCGATTAATTATAATTGCTACCCAGTTTGTTACTAATAGAATAAATAATCGTCTATTGTTATGCATGCTTCACACAAAAAGGCTATTGTCATTTAAATCTATCTTTAAAGGCCGTATTTGTAATTTGATAATTAACGAATCCTTTAGATCAATATAAAGTAGATGGATTTTCTTCTCATGCAGCACTAGCAGCAGCCTCTTCGCCTCTTGGAGTTATTGCAGGCGCACTGGCTGGTCATGGCGTTGCTACTCTGGTAACTTAAGCACAAATGAAACTACACAAAATAGTCTTTTCTTTGCAGCCACATTTAACAATTTCATGCAAGACTTGATAAACTGATTGACTTGCAAATTCCTTCTACAGCTTGCTGTTTTGGGAGGCTCTTTACTGGGAACATTTTTATCAGAGAAGGTAAATTTTGAACTTTCAACCTTGTTCAATCATTCATCAAGGGACATCCTGGGGCATTTCTTGTTCCCAATTGGTTTACAGAGTTACCCCTTTCTTTGCAATTAAGTACTAATCCAGGAATGAAAGTTTAGTGGCCTCATTAGACCACATACATGGTTTAAAAAAATCTCTTCACTTTAATTTATGACGTCCAAATATATTTATTCTTAAGCACTAAACTTGAATCTTACAATTATATCATCATTAAGAATATAGTGGGAAGTTCAATGTATCAAAGATATTCCACATAGACATAAAAGTTAGAACGGCTCTGGTTGAGTTTTCAAACTACATAATCAGACCCAACTTTGTCTAATCCGTTTCCTTATCAAGCCTAATAATTGGAAACTTATTCCAAATTCTTGTTTTATTAGAAACACATTGTGACCATTAATCCCTAGATAGGATCTAGTCAATAATGAACTTTATTTTCGGAAGAATATATGTTGAGTATGCAATGAGAGTTCAGTTTTGAGCCAGTTATCACCATTTTATCTAGCCGGCAGACATATTCGTTGGTATAAATCTTCTAGACCAACAATGTAAAGTCAGCATCATCATGGTATCTGTACCTTCAAAAGGTGCAATGGTTGGACCAACATGTTCAGGCCACCACATACTGTTATCCCATATGACTAAAACTCAGTTTGGAATATCTCCACAGTGGGGCTATTGGGAGTTGGGACATCTTCTTCCATTTAACTGCCTAACCTAACTTTAAGCAATGAATTGAAGCATATTAAGCTTTTCTGATATTGAAGTGTTACATTTGAATTGATTCTTGTGCAGGCTATTGCCTACATCGGCGGCACTCTCTTTCTCGTCTTTGCTGCTGTAACACTGGTTGAGATTGTGAATTAGAGGTTGGAATTAGATGTATTACTACTAATGGATTGAATCAAATCATGAGGTGAAACATGAGTGGATGGTTGAATTCTGTATGATTCTTTTCTTGATGCTTAAGATGTGTAATTGATGGTTAATATAAACAGAAATGAGAGACAACTTTTAAAGGGCCAAGCAGGGCAAGTTGGCTAACAAAAATTGGCATTTCTTTTTCTTTATTGAATTGAATGAATGTGGGAAGGAATTCAATTTCTTTTTAACTCTTGAATATCAAGGGTGGGGTGACAATGTATACACATGAACAGAATGAGGGCTGACGTGGAAGAGCCATGCCCATCCATCCATGAAAGCTTTAATCGAAGAAAGAAAGAAAGAATCAAAAAGTCAGCCTTCAAAAGATGAATTGATTATGAAGGTGGACAAACCCCACTTTCCGGCCTCTTTCTTTCTCTTTGGCTACTTTTCTCCATTATCAACCTCTCTTTTTTTCCACTTCTGCTTCGTACCCTTTGCCTATCTGTCACCAATGCCTTCTTCTCTTCTCCACTTTCTTTCCTTTCCTTTTTCTCTCTCTTTTTCTCACCTTTCTAAGCAATATAATTAAACTTCATTATTTAAAGAATTAATTACTAATTAATTGTCTTCGAAGATGATTCATGTGATATACATAATTTAATATCATTATTACATCCAAATATGTCACCGCAGATATGCCAAATTTCATCAGTATAATCCTGAATCCTAACATGCTATTTTTATTGTATCCCATGAAGAAAATGCTAAACTCCCACTTAAAGACAATTTCAACTTGTATTTAACGAAATACTACTCTTTTATAAAGCATTCTCTTTGGGACAAGCTTCCAAAATCCCGCACTACTTTGAACTCCGATTATTTCAGAGTTGAATCATATAAATCTTAAATGGAGAAAACTCTTTAAACACATATTTTTTCCATTCATAAGACTTGAATACGAGATATCTACTTGGCACATAGGCTTTGGTTTCTACTATAAGGTATAAACCACTTACAATCTTTCATAAAAAAAAAATTTTAAATCTAAATCTTAAACCCTTGTTGGCACTTGCCACTTGGCAGTTGGCACACTATCTGATCATATAAAACGGCTAGCCATAGTAAAATCAATACTACTTTTCTTTTTGGCAGTAAAAAGAGATAGTAATAATCAATATTTTGATTTACTAATTCAATTAGTTACTGTTAGTGTTACTCTTTAATTTGTTAAAACAAAAAAAAAGGAAAAATCATTTAAAAGCAGAGAATAATTGAAAATTTACTGTGCGAAGGATTTTTAAATTTAAAGAAGAGAAGATCTTGTGGGACCAAAGTGGAAGATTGAGATTGGTGTACAGAGACAACGGGGCTTTTTCATGTGACACAGACAACCATGCAATCTTAAACAATAATGATGATTCTAACAACTTACTTTTGGTTGGTTCTCACATGAACACCTCGTGCTTTACCATTGCACGTGCATCTTAAAACATTTACTAAATCACTTTATTTTTTATTTAAACAAATTAAAACCGAATATTATACAGCATATTCTTCATTTCCTATTTTCATTTCATTTTCCAAATAAAGCATGAAAAAACCAAACTTTGGCCTTTGTCCCCCACTAAACATTCTTACAAAAAAAACACACATTGACCTAAAATTATTTAATTGCTAATACTAGTATTTTTTAATTCGGATTAATTCGAAGTTGAGCCGTGTCGACTCTATAATAATGAAAGTTCTTCCAATGCATGTTTTCGTTATTTACAAAATTTGATCTAAAACATTGCTTAAGGAGCAGCATTGAATTCCTTACACTTAATCCAACAAGTATTGATAATAATGATATTACTACTTTAGTGAGCATATTCTCTCTTGTATTTAAATCCAAAAGTCCATAATATATACTATCCATCAAGAAAAGGTAGGTCTTCTTACATGATTAATATTTAGAGAATAAAATCAACTATGCATAAAATAAATAAAATCAATTCATGGAAAGGTCAGCAATGTTTCAAACCCCTTAAGAGCTAATCTGGTATAGTGTTTATTGAATCACACAAGCAATTTAAAAATTTGCATTATTTAACAAAATATTATTATTATATTTTTTTGTTTATTCGTAAAGGGTGGGATAATCCAAGATCTAGCTAACTAATTTTGATATGCAAACACAAGAATATAGTATTATATTATTATATCATAATAATTAAGCAGACTTCAAATTAAGTCATGTCATTGGATAAATCTAAAACTTACAAAGAAGCAGAAAAGATGCTCGAAATGAAAAAGTTGCCCAATCTACAAAAAGAGATTAGCCTCACGAATCATGACAAATTAAGTTAACAATTAAAATTTTCTTGGGGGAATTATCATTGGGTGTAATGATAAGTTAAAATTACCCCTAAAGTGTAATGAACTATCATTTGTCTAGGTTTAGTGTAAGGCTAAACATATTTCCCTTTAGGTGTAATGAGTTTTATGTGTTTTGTCTATTTTATCCCTTTTTAAAATTTAAGAAGTATTAAGGAAAATCAATATTAAAAAAAAATCCCTAAAAGCTTCTTGAACTTGTTCTGCTCCAGAAGTCGTCTGAGCCTGGTGTTCTCCATTTAGAAGCATACTGAATCTTGAAAAAGTTTCCTCCTACTCTGTGGGGAAAAGGAGTTGCTATCGGTGAAATGCCAGCCATTTTCCCTCCATAAGGATTCCAATTCATTGCCATATTTTCTTCTTCGATCATCACTCCCATATGGCTTCCAAATATTCTCTACTTCGATCATCAATTCCCATATGGCTTCCAAATCAGATTTCGGGATTGGGTTTTGGACATAATCCGATTTAAGTTTCGAGCAATACATCTATTGTTGATACATTTGGGGAACCAAAACAGAACAGATTCCACTCATTTCATCTCCACACAATCTTTTTTCTGCACCCCCAATTCCGAATAGAAGCTCCCATTTATCGTTTCAAGAAGCCTGTCGGTTTGCCCTAAAAACATGGCAATGAAAGTTGCTTGTATTGTCTTCTCGCTTGGAGAACTTAATTGTTCTGTAAATATATGCAATAGCAGAACTTCTTCTCGACAACAACTCCTTTTTAAAAAAAAAATATTGATTTTCCTTAATTATTCTTAATTCTAAAAAAGGGTAAAATAGGTAAAACATATAAAACTCATTACACCTAGTGGGAAATATTTTTAGGCTTACACTAAACCTAGACAAATGATAATTCATTACATTTTGAGGGTAATTTTAACTTACCATTACACCCAATGATAATTCCCCCAATTTTCTTTGACAATATTTTTTTTTAGGGAATTCTTTGACAATATTTAACTATATATAATCAATGAGAAATTATTAGTGGAGCTAACCCACCACGTCAGTCATGAGACTAACCATTAATATGTTGACAACTCAGATATTTTCTAAAAGTATGTCCCGGTGATGAGAAATTATTAGGTGGGACGGACCCACCACGTCATTCATGGGACTAACCAATAGAATCTTGTCATGTCAAATAACCTCCTTAAATTTAGGCACGATTTTAATTTTTAATTTTTGAGAGCTGCCATTTATATATGATTTATTTTGAAAATGGGCTAAATCTTGGATTAAATTGTGCATAAATTTTTAGGAGTTGATTCTTGATTGGATATAACACAATCTTAGTAGTTGGTGGTGGAACGGTCTCATAAGTAGTATATTTATGAGAATCCTTAATATTAATAATGTTTGATTTTACCCTTTTTTGCTTTTTATGATTTCCATGCATAAGTATTATACAGGAAAATATACTAGTGCTTATAGAAAAGGAGAAAACAACCAAGGCCATGCTATTGAGGTTACGATTTCATTACCATAAGAGGTCGTTTGTTGCTTTCCATGTAATAACTCTCCATAGGAGAGTGATTCTTGGGAGAGTGATTCATGTAATAACTCTCCATAGGAGAGTGATTCTTGGGAGAGTGATTCCAGGGAAAATAACTCTAGGGAAGGTAACAATTAAATTCCATGGAGAGTACTTTCAATGGTTTGGTTTATCAGCATTTTCCATGGAAAATAATCCAATTTTAATGAAATTTACACTTTTCATGGATAAGAAAAAACTTTCCCTACCCCCTATGTGGGAAAGTATTCTCTCATCTAGCAAGGAAAGTGGGTGCCCTACAAGGTGCCCTTAAAATATTTTCCCATCTAAAATTATCAAAACAAACGATGGAGAGTGTTTCCATCCTATTACTTTCCCAGAAAAGTAAGCAAAACAAACGCACTCTAAAAGGTAGGTTGATTAGCTGATTATGGATCTTTTTAGCAAAGGGACCATTTTGATCCAGACGGAAAATATTGAGGATGGATGGGTCTTTACGTGTAGAAATCTTGCTGGTTTTGGAACGTTAACACTTAACAGATAAGGGAATTGATTCTTTTGACCTTTGTTCTTTGGGTTTGGGGTTTTACAATATTTGACCTTTCATCACTCATATCTTCTATGTATATGAGAAAGATCAGCCCCACTTTTCTGATTCAATTTGAATTTCCTTTTAGCTTATTTTCCTGTTTTTGGTCCAAAGCTGTACCTTTGCAAGATGTATAATATATATATATATATATATATATATAATTAGGGGTGTGTATTCAGTCGGTTTCGGTTTT
>AWWV01010371.1:0-112011 GCA_001974805.1 Corchorus capsularis
AATTATAGAAATCGAAACTGACCCGATTACATATAGGAATCGACAAAAACCGAAGGTACGTAGTCGGTTATACGGTTTCGGGTCGGTTTCGGTTTAGAATCGAATATACTTTAGTTACTTTTTTTTTATTTAGTTTACATATTTTTATATTTTAGAATTAAGATAAATGTAAATTAAAAATATATATTTTGATTTTATGATTATTAATGTTATATATATTTAGATTTTTAATTTATGATAACATCTATATTATATTTAAAATTAAAATATCAAAACTAAACATATATATTTTCAACTTCGGTTTCTCGGATCGGTTTCGGTTTCCATCACCATACCAACAACCGACCCGCTAATCTGAATAAATCGACACTTAAACCGAATAAACCACGAAACCGATTGACTAGTTCCGATTTAATTGATTTTGAGTCGGTTTCGATCGGATCAATCGGTTGACCCGAAACTTGCACAGCCCTAATATATATATATATATATATAGGCAAAAGCTGTGCTTGAAAACGACATAGCTTAAGATATTTTTGCAACAAACTCATATATCTATACTAATGAAATGAAAATTGTAGTATTTATAAAAAAAATATGAAAATTGTAATGAGAATTTTTTAAATATTTAGTACCTTTTTAATGAATGACTGATTTTTAATAATCATATTTGTTTGGACCAAAACAAAGATGTTTTATTGATTATAGCAAGATAAAAGTTTTACAAAGAAAGATATGTAAGAAATAAGAAAACTCACACCGAGCTTCTATTTTTAGATCCAAAACAAAACAGAAATCAAGGTGGAGCAGGAAGCTCATCTTTGTCTAAAATAAAAATCAAAGAAGAGGTAAATCTACTCAATTCATCAAACACATCTTCTAAGTAAATTGAGTTGCAACCTAATTTGCTGACGCATTCGCTTCTCTTCTTATCTTGCAAAATTTAATCTCTTCAAAAGCTGCTGTTTTCTTTTTGATATCTCTAATAATCATATTAGACTACGTAGGGTTAATTTTTTGACTGCATTGGACGTAAATCTTGCACTATTAAATAGAGCATCTATTTGCTTAATGAATGGATTACACAGATAATATTGGTTGCAATGTTCTTCAAAGAAAAACAAAACTGTTGGTCGCAAATTGCAATGCTTTGATCTATGAAGGCGTTGGAATGATAATGTGCGGGAAAAGAAAGGAAAAAAAAAGGGGAAAGAAAAACCGCTAACCGCAGTCCGCAGCGGTGAGAAAAGAAAACCCATAAAAGCAGGGGGGGCCCACAGACTGATCGAAGGTTGTCTAAACAAGCGCGTGGGACCCAGAGGAATGGGCCCCGGCGTGGGTAGTGATTCGTGAAGAGGTGGAACTTGGACTTTAGGAGCACAAAGAACGGTGACGAGCCGCTGCCGACTAATGAAAATGAAAAAAGAAAAGAAAAATTAAGGCGCCACGTTGACGTGTCAAAGAGAAATTTTTAAAATTTGGTGGACACGGGGGCGCCTGTTGGGGGGTTTCGATATCGCTTCGCCACGCAAAACCTAACCAAAATGAACCTGACCCTTTCCTTGCACCTTAGACTCAAATTCCCATTAGCCTTCCTTTGCTCTCATCACCCATTACGTTATACTTCACGACAACCATTTTCTGTTCCATTTCCTTCCCTCGAAGAAAAATCATTTTTATTTAGTATAATATTGTGTACTTTTTTTATTATTTTTTTCTAAAAGCCTTGGATCAATTTTCTTTTAAAAAATAGTAACTAGTTTTACTTTTCGTGATTGATGATTATTCTGAATTGTGTACATAGTCACTGTTATTGCATAATATTTCCTTACAGATGAACCAGTTATTAAATTAGTAAATGTCTTTACTTTGACAAGGTAAAGAGTATAAGTTTGATCCCCCATTATAGAAGGATTAATCTCAAGCTCGAAGAAATTTAAAAATATCCTTAATTAAACAAAATAAGGTTGAAATTAGTAATTTTTCTTTGTAAAAATGAGAAGTGAACATGATTGGGAAATCTGGCAAAAAAAACATGATTGGGAACTTGGAAGTCTACTAAGTACTAACTCTGATTTTTCCTTCTACAAATAGTTAAGTTGAATAATTTATAGTACTTATTTTACAATTTGATTTGGTCCAAAAAATTGATTGATTGAAAGCTCAATTTTTTTTATTGACAAAAAAAAGCTCGATTTTTTTTTATCTTGTAATATAGTATTATAGAATTATTATATATAGAAAAAGAAGCAAGATGTCATTTTTAAACTTTTAAACTTTGAATGGTTTAGTATTATTTTTTTTATATTTTCTTATACCATCTGGTATCTTGTTCTGATTAATCCGGATTCGACCTGTGGATGAGTCTACCAGCGGGGCTGGTGTGTATGCAAAGTCTTGAACTTGAGATCTATTTAAGTTGGAGCAAGTAGCTTACCACTTTATTCTCGTTGGTATTATTTTTTAGGACTAATGTCCAAATTAGGGGCTAAACCTTTCCAAACTTACTCAATTTGAGTCTAAACCTCTAAACAAGACCAAATTAAGCCTAAACGTTAGCAAATTGCACCAAATTGGGCCTATTTTTTACGGAAATTTGGAATTGTAGTAACGACGCATGCATTTTACTGCCACAATTCAGTCCAACATAGGTCAAATTGGTGTAATTTGCTAACGTTTTGGCCTATTTTGGTTATATTTAACGGTTTAGACTCAAATTGAACAAATTTGTAAAGGTTTAGACTTTTTTTTTTTATATGGCATTACAATTAGGAGGGAATTTTATTTTATAATAATAGCCAAATCTTAGGCCTGCCTCTTGTTTGAGAAGTAGTAAAAAATTCATGGTTGCAAGTTGCAAAAATACTACTATATATAATATATTTTTTTCATATTCAAGTACTCCTACCTTTCCAAAATTTTACATAAGAAAAGGAAGAAGAAAAATTGCATTTTTTCTAGCCAAATAAATCAATTGCATTTTTTATGGTTTTTTTTTTTTCTTGATAGATGCATTTTTTATGGTAAACTCTTGGTAAACTCTTTAGATTTTTTCTTTTACTTTTCATGAAAAGGGATTAAGCCAGGAAGCACCATTAAAACAAAAAGGGAAATGACAGATAATGATGAATTAATTAGTGATAATATATACTCAAAAATTGAAACCCTAAATGTAGCACGTGCAGCTATATCATAGACACGTGCCAGCACCATCTGAAATGAAATCCCACCATTTCACTTCCTTTTTAGGCCACTCTCTCTTCCTCTCTCTCTCTCTAACTCTCTTTCATATTTATGCCTTCATTTCTCTCTCCCTCTCTCTCTCGCCGGCGCCCAAAGCCCTAGAAATCCCCTACGCTTCTTCCGTACAACCCCTTCTCTCCGATCAAATTCAATCTAATTTCAAGGTAATTTGAATTTTATACTCATTATTATCAATTTAATTTCCATTTTTTGTTCTCTTTGAATTTTAATCTCCTCTACGATCCCGTCCAGGTTCAAAGTAGCTCTTTTTTTTTATTTTTAATTTTTAATAATTGTCTTATGAATCTGTCATATCTGGCGCTGTTCGGCAGTCGAGGAACTCTAAAGCTTAGTGAAAATTAACTAAAAGGATTTCTTTTTTGTTTTCTGTTTTTAACGAAGAGGCGTGAGTTCTTAGTAGACCTTCAATTGAGCTGAATCCAATACGTTTCTCTTTATTTAAGCTGAAAAGTTTAGTTCCTTTTTCTTCTCTTGGAATCATGAGGGAAGAAACCGGTTTTAAATCTTCTTTTACTTAATTTTCTGCTGGTTTCTTAGCAACCAAACAGGTTTATATCCGGTATCTCTCTTTATCAAGACTTTTTGTCAAGTTATTGTTTTAGCTAATTTATTAACTAATGCAATCCTTAATATTTTCGATGAAAATTGAATTCAAATGAAGCCTGGTTTTAGTTATTCATTTTACTATTAGGAAACTAGTCTCAACTGTCTCATAGATCTCAACTGAGATTTTTCCATTTCTTTTTTCACTTTTTAACTGTTTGCTTCAGTTATAATCTCGTTGATTTCCTGATGTCTCTTTTATTTTGTAGGATTTCTGGATAATTCCCTTCTAAGGTTGGAGCTACTTATATACATACATCTTTTCATAATTTAAGTAAGTTTATTCCTTCCATTTTTCTCTCTCTCTTTTTTGTTTAATTATTCCTTATTTAAGTGGAAATTGTGTCTTAGCAAGAGGGGTGAGGTAGATCAGATCATATTATTGGAACTAAGGCCATAAAACTTGGTTTTTCTTATTTTCTCACTAAAGGAATTGTAACATATTTTGAGTAATATTAATGCCATTAGAGTTATTGTTTAATTCATCACCTTGGTTTCTATCCTCGTTAGTAATGCTCAATTTCTCTGAGTAGAAGTAGAGGAAAAGAAAGGAGAGCATATCAGATTCTCATACTTGACACATCCTGAAAGCAGAATAATAAAGTGAATTTATTCCTGTCTATATTAGATCAAATTTGGTTAGTTATTTCTGGTGCATAGCTTGCTTAAGTACTTCTTCGGTTCTCCTGCATTTAAATATCTAACTATACTTTTTTGTGCTGAGCTGTCACCATCCTAAATATACTATCCTGTGTTTAAGAGTTATAGAACTATCCTCTTCTCCCTCTATATAGTTGAAATTTTCCCACCAAATCTTAAGCTATGGTACATCTGGCTGTATCTAATTATAGTGATGTATTCTTTTGCTCCTCCTGATGGTTTAGGTTGTCCCATCCTTAACCAAGTTGCTGTTTGCTTTGGCTGGTGATGGCTTCTGTTATCACTTTGGGTCTGGAGTCATAAGGTTCTGCTTCTATCCTGTCAACTTATATTTGGAGCTGAATATTGTCTTATAACTTGGCGAGCTTAGCTTGATATGAAGCTAATTCAGTTTTTCTAATTTGTAGTTTTTGCAAATCCTACCAGATCTTCTTGCAGTCTATTCTATTAAGCTACAACCTTGTTTTTTTCTTTTATGTAACAGGATGGTGGAGAACCATAATGTTGTTGTAAAGTTGTCTGGCCTGCACAGATTTATCTTCTTTTGCTGCAGCTGATTTGTTAAATTTTGCTTTAAATCACTTTTAAGCAAATGGATCGCTGTGACACTTCAGGATTTGTTAGTGGGGGTGGGGTTTACTCACTCAACGACGTCTAACCTTAGTTTTGTGGCTAATTGTCTTCTCCCGGAAGTCAGGTTGACTGCTTTATTGCTTTTGAGATTTGGTCTGCGTATCATTGTTAGATTTCAGCTATTGCTAGATGGACCCCAGGTTCTCAAACTTGGGATTTGCTGCTAATTTTTCTTCAAATGCATTTAAGAGTTTGGGTAATTCAATGCAATATGGAGGAGCTGGGGTCGCATATAGCATGGATACAGTCCTACGTCTTGATTCCGCTGGTTCCTCGATCTGTTACATGCCCACATCAAAGGGAATCAAGCGGAAGTGGAGTTTGATGGATGGATCTGTTAGTGAGCAAGTTGGTTCATCATTGTCTCTTGGGTTAGGCCGTTCCCCAAGTTCCTCTGACAGCAAGGGGAGTTCAACAACTGCTTGTACTACCACATCTTCAGCCAAAGAAGCCGATGAAGAGTCCTCAATGGATATTGAGTTGGACTTTACCCTCCATCTTGGAAATGAAAAGGTATCAAACCCCAAGAAATGTGCTAGTCCAAGTCTTAAAGGGCTGGAACTGCAACCAAAAGTTGACCTGGAGTTAAGTCTCTCCACTGGAGCTTCTGAATCTGATATAACAAGCGTTCATCTTAGCTCCTCTCCTATACAGTCAGGTATGGAGATGCCAATAGCAGTTGATAAGCCCCCAAATGCAGATGAAGGATCCACTTCATGTTGGAAACCTGGGATTGCTTTACCACCATTCCAGAGTTTACCAGCAAAAGAGAGAAGCAGCTTCTTCAAGGAAGTTCCAAGCAGCATTGATCTGTGTCCCATTGTTCCAGACCTTTCTTGTAGTGTGATTACTACACCCAAAAGCTCAGTCACCTGCACTTCCGGGATAACACAGCAACAACAGCCACAACACCGCAGCTCTAGTTCAAAGACGTGTCAGGTTGAAGGATGTGGGAAGGGGGCCAGAGGTGCTTCCGGCCGTTGCATATCTCATGGTGGTGGCAGGAGGTGTCAAAAACCTGGCTGCCATAAGGGGGCAGAGGGCCGGACTGTTTACTGCAAGGCTCATGGTGGTGGTCGGCGGTGTGAATTTCTCGGTTGCACAAAGAGTGCAGAGGGTCGCACTGATTTCTGTATTGCCCATGGTGGTGGTCGAAGATGCAGCCATGAAGGTTGCACGCGAGCTGCCAGAGGGAAATCTGGGCTATGTATACGCCATGGTGGTGGGAAGAGATGTCAAAAAGAAAATTGCACAAAGAGTGCTGAAGGGCTCTCAGGACTCTGCATCTCACATGGAGGTGGCCGTCGATGCCAATTTCTAGGATGCACAAAAGGGGCACAAGGTAGCACAATGTTCTGCAAGGCACATGGTGGTGGGAAACGATGTACATATCCAGGGTGTACCAAGGGCGCTGAAGGGAGTACCCCTTTCTGTAAGGGTCATGGAGGAGGGAAAAGATGTGCATTCCAAGGTGGTGGGGTATGTACAAAGAGTGTGCATGGAGGAACCAACTTTTGTGTAGCACACGGAGGAGGTAAGAGGTGTGCTGTGCCTGAATGCACAAAGAGTGCTAGGGGACGTACTGATTTTTGTGTACGCCACGGTGGAGGAAAAAGATGCAAAATTGAAGGGTGTGGCAAAAGTGCACAAGGTAGCACGGATTTCTGCAAGGCACATGGTGGAGGGAAGAGATGCTCTTGGGGCCATCCTGGGTCAGAATATGGCAACCAACCTTCTGGTCCTTGTAACTCTTTTGCAAGGGGCAAGACAGGTCTCTGTGCACTCCACAGTGGGCTGGTTCAGGATAAGAGGGTTCATGGGGGTGCAACACTTGGGCCTATTGTCCAAGACCCAAGGCTTAGCAACTCTGAGAAGATGAAAGAAATTGTCATTGCTGAGGACATGAACATTGACATAATGAAAATGGGAAGCGACATAGAAGCTTCAGCAGGCGGAACTTGTTCTGGTTTGAACCGGTACGGACATCCAAATGCCCGTATCTCTGTTGGGGAAGGAGGCTTCACTGTTTTTGCTCCTGAAGGTAGGGTGCATGGTGGGAGTTTGCTGGCAATGCTCAGGAAACAGTGAAGGTTTGACTGGTGATCCATCGGAGCCAAGGAAAGGTTTTATGCCACCTCAGAGCTGGATGTAAGTAGTTTATTTCACAGCTATTGTCGAATTGGTGTTTGGAAGTTGGCCCTGTTTCTCTGTTTGTTTGTGTCCCGTGATTCTAGCTTGTTTAGTCCTTAAGTGTTAGAAAGCTGTCGTCATTCATTGGTCTTGATGGTGAAAAAAAAAAAAAAAAATCTCGTCTTGTGTGACAATTAGGGGATCTAGTTGGATGTAGTTAGCGACGACTCAAGTCTCTGTTCATTCTTGTAAATAGTTAGTTACATATGTCCCGCAGGTTGTTGTGAATACAGGGTAGTGCCTGTAAGGTCAGTCAGTTTGTCGAACATTTTATTATGGTTATAATAAAGCTTTCATTGGCATCGTATTTATTTATTCCGTATTTCATTATTATTTATTCCGAACCTGATCTGGTGATTGATCTCAAGTTCTCTACCATTTATGTGTTAATCTGTTACGCGTCCCTTTCCCTTTGAACCAAAAAGAAATCTGTTACGCGTCTAAATGGGATATTTGGGTTTCATTGGTATTTAGGCCCATAGCTTAAATAGTCAGTGTCTTAGCCCAACTCTTATAAAGCCCAACTGATGTCATAATTAGAAGACTTGGATATTGAAAGAAAATACTTCAATTTCTTCAATTTCTACCTCAATCTCTGCATTTCTTTCCCTCTCTCTCCCTTCTTCTTCGACTTGCCATTGGTGGGTTTTATTTCTCTGATTCTCTTTACTCTTTAACCCTCAATTTTGGTTTTTCATGTTTGAAATCCCTCCCCATGCTTGACTCCATGGTAAATTGGTAATCTTATATCTGAAAACTGCTTATTGTTAAATCTTATTTAGTCTAAACTCTACAGATTCTTGAAATTGAAAGCTATGTGAACTTCCTTTTTCTTGGATTCTATTAACATACATTTCATCCTAACAAAAACAAGTTCTGAAGTCTGAACCAAAGCAAAATTTAATTATATTATTGGGTTATTACAACTTCTTTTTAAACCCTCTTCAATTACTTGCCCCCGCTGATTCTTTTCTGTAATATGTATACCATATATTTTTTTTAATCTATGGTGGTTTTACAACAGCAAGTTCTGTATATACGCGTAGATTCCCCTTTACAAACCCTCAAGCTTGAACTTTGCCATTTTTGAAAGTTCATCAACTGCTTCTACCAGGTGATCAAGCCTAACTACAAATTCAATGAGCAACGAAGTAAAATTGGCAAGTGATAATGCTGCAGTGCTCTCCAGTGCTTTCATCCTAGGCAAAAAATCCGTACTAAAAACCCCTTCTTCTTCAAAAGCATCCACCTCTCTAGACGGCCAAGAATGCAGCCTTCGTGATTGTTTCCTCATCATCTCATGATAAGACTCTGTTTGATTCGTGCTCTTTTCGAGGTTCGTGCTGTCAAGATCATCATCCATCTGGTCTGGATCAAAGAGGGTTGATGATGGAGCATGAGAAAGCTTTGGGAGTTGCTTGGAAGAGTTGTCAGGAGGGTCGGAATGGGCGGTGAGGAGATAGGAATGCATGTCTATGGCACGTTGGAGTCGTTCGGTTGAGCTGTGAACCCTTTTTAGCAATGAGGTTTTCAGGCTTCGCTTCATGTTGCAAATGTCTTTGGCCAAGCTCCTCACTAACTCTGCTGCCTGGTTTGTTGCATCTTGGATCTCTGACTTGAACGTGATTCTCAGGTTGTAAGGTGCCTGAAAACCAAAGAACAAGAGCTATAATCAATTTATTTATGCCATATATATAGAATTTGGAAAATTTTTCCCCAATGTGTTCTTTTTTTATGTGGCAACAATTAGATGGCGCTCCTCAATAAAGATTTAAGGGTTTTTTTGTTTTTTTTGGTACCCTATCCAGTATCCAGAGCTTTACTCTGAATAATCCGGATCCAACTTGTGCTGCGCACCTGGTTTCCGGATCCAACTTGTGTTGCGCACCTGGTTTTGGTGGGTGAGTCTACCAAGATGGGCAGCTAGGTTTTTGTGTCTTGGCAAATTGATATATGAAACAGGTCATAGAAATTTCTCTGTTCCTGTTATTGTGGCAACATTGCCAATTATATTCTATAGAAGAGCAAGGAACAAAATAAAAGGAAAGTCTTTCATCAGCATCTTAGACACAGTGAGCCAATATTCGTGTGGGATTCAGTTTAACCTTATGTTCACGTGCCAACTCGGGAACAAACGAATGGTATAATTCCTAGCCATTTTGATTTCTGGGACCATACAAGAGTCTCATTTCACCTTTTTAGTATTCCTTTGTGACAATATAAATCTAGACCATTAATGTCCGTGTTTGGTTGCACAGAGTCTTACTTTAAAGGTATATTCCTTGGACTGCTAGCATTCCTATGGCAATGGTTCTGATTCTGCTAAATGGAAATGTGAATATACTATATATCTCTACTCTGTATTCCTTGTAACAGATAGATGCACACGAAAACGCGGAAAGGAGGAATACCTGAATCTCCGAGTGAAGAACTCCATGGAGTGCCATAACCTCATAAGCACAGTATCTAAGAACTGCTCCAACTTTAACATATTCTGACCATGGATAGAAGAAGTGCTGGAACCTTCCATGTGGGGGTTCCCATTTTGCTGCATTAGCCTGCTCATGGAAACTTGGCAGTGTTAATTAGGATTGTTTCATTTCAAGCACCCAAAATGGTTACATATAGAAAAAAAAAAAATTACCAAGGACTCTAATTTGGCAGAAGAGTTCAACGTGCTACGACATTTTCTGTAGGCAGGTTCATCTGGGAACTCATCCATCACTGTTTTGGAGAATTCTTGATGATCTAACCCTTCATCTTCTAAATATTTTTTCACACATTCTGAAAAATTTCCATTACAATTATTATTTTCTTGTGAGAGCTTGAATTAGCAAAAGTAAATATAACTTGTTTGATATGACTTATATTAGGCTTTACCTTCAAGAGCGTCAGCCAATGAATTAAAGCTGTTGACAAGCTCTTTGTGTAATTGCTCACCAGCCCATATAGGAAAAACGAGCACGTTCACAAAGACTGCTACAAAACCTCCAATGGCAATAGAGTATAGCCTATCCATGGCAGTTCTTATAGGGTTTCCCATTCGATATCCAGAGACTATTATCAGGCAATACGTGAAGAGTATGACCCGGAAACCATATTCATAAGGTACAAATGATGGCCATAGTTTTATGAATGATGTAATGGCACCTGTATAGAATGTTGAACAAATATACCCCTCTAGTTAGTATTTAGTAATATATATAAATATATATATATATATATTTTAATTTAAGAGTTTGGAATGCATAGAAAATATACCAATTAAGAAGATGCTAGTTCCAATTAATATAGGCTCAGCAACCCGGCCAGAGTGCAGAGCTACCTGAGCAACTGCAATAGCTAAGATTCCAGCAAGCAAGCTTCCAAGTGCTCGGTTGAATCCTCGATTGAAAGTTGCCCCTGGAAAATATTCACAACAGTAAGAAAATATTTCCTTACATTTTCACTTAATATCTACTATCTAGTAGTAATGAAACATAGTATATTTTATGTTCTGATATATGGATGATAGTTTTGTTTACTGGTGCAAATGTGAGCATATGCTTGTAGCTTAGGCTTTGCAATATACGTACCAACTGTGTATTCAAACATGATAGCAACAGTGAGGATGGACCAAATGATGTTGGTGCCGAAAATTTCATAAGGTTCCCGTACTAGTATAAGCAAAGAAACTAGTAATACAGCAAGTCCCACTTTGAATGCAAATATAACTCTGTTACTATCTTCCTTGCAAAATTCCCAAACTTTCCATATCCAAGCTTTGCAGGAAAAGCCCTGGAAGCTGGATTTCGCGCTATCATCTGGCGCCAGTTTGGCTTTGGTAGCTGCTGGAATATTGATCTCAACACAGTCCTTTTTGCCATTCATTCTCCAATGAAGTATTATAACTTCTTCCAACCCTGTAAGCCCACTTTGCTTCAAGTTCGCCGTATTGTCAAGCTTGTTAATCTAAACTTATTAGATTTTCAAGATGGGAATTTGATTGCAAAGAACTGATATTGGCACAACAATGAGGCCAGAGGCAGAGGAGGAAATGAGTTGATTATGGGAGGTGGGAAGTTTACATGGATGGAGGGGTGATATAAAGGGGATAGAGTTGTGGGTGCAACTAGGGAAAGAAAGTATGTCTATTGTCTAGTCAGGACTCAAGAGATGAAATGTAGAAAGAAAAAAAAAAGAAAAAGAATTATACGGCAATAATACAAGAGTAGATGGAGCTAAAAACTCAGGATAAAGATGCTTAACCTCAATAATGTTGCATGGATGGAGAATTAGAATCTAGAAATATATTGCATGGCATTGCAGTTTTCAATAGCCACGTTTGCTCCTATGAAATATCTTGTATCTTTCTTTGAGGCCTAGCAGCATTAACTTATTATGGAAACTTTTCTCAGATAAATATTTAATACCTAATTATTTCATCTGATGCATCAAATATTATTCTTCTTGGAATTCATACATTAATAATTTCATGGCTGCTTGTGAATGAGGATTCTCTAAAATTATTCCAAAACAAGCAAAATTTGATTTTTGGATGTGGGTGTATTTTAAACAAGAAGCTGAAGACACTAACATTTCAGAGGCCCTTACTTTCTTCATATGGGGAATTATACCTTGAGAAAGACTTCTGAGATGGGTACAAGTTGTTAAAATAATCACATTGAAGAATTTCTCCATTAACATTCTTTGGTTCTGCTATCCTGTTCTTGATGATTTAAGCATATCACTATATATGTTCTGTCATTTCTTTTTCTATATTTAAATATGAATTATGAGGTATCTGATCTGATTATGCAATATATGCTTTTATATCTCATGTATTCCTAGGAGCTTATGCTATATATGTATTACTATACTATATTCTTCCACTGTTGTTTTGTTTTCCTTCTATATCCCATCTCCCTCAGTGGGTTGCTTGTATATATTGCAGCTAACGCTTTCATTTGGAGCCGAATAGATTCTGGAATTGTTCTTGAAATCGAGGTTGATTGATTGATTATCATTTTGTATTGACAATGCATTTTGCTGAGCATATATAATTGAATGAACCATGGAAGTCACGGTAAAATACTCCGTAGATACATTCATAAACATAATAAATAAATACTTACCATAATTTCAGAAAAAAAATGATAACAATATTCTCTACAAATAACTGAGGAAGTTCTCTCTTTTTTTTTTCCTCCCTTTTTCTTCTCTACAAATTGAGGAAGGTGTTAGCTGTATTGAAAATGTGAAATTTAGATGAGGAATATATTCCAGGATGAAGCAATATGGAAAATCCAGTGTTTCTTTCACATCACATATGAGAAAATAAATAAATTGAAGATAGCAGAGGGGATCACAAACTTTTGACCAAGACTCTTGGAAGTGAGGTCAGAAGCTTTAATACCATGCACTTAAAGAGTTTTTTTTTTTTTTTGGCCAAAATGCACTTAAAGAGTTAAAGACATTAGAATCTAAGCATTTTGCTAATTGAGTCATCAGAAATTAATTAAATATATAGGGTTTATGAGAAAAAAAGGGTTCTTCTGTTAATCCTTGATGCATCCATATTGCAGACATTCTGGTCACAAAAGTATTCCCCCAGGCAGCCCCTACCCAACACTTAAAATTTATTGCCAAAGGGAGGAGTGAACCAAAATATTGGAAAATACTGATTTTGTAGATTTAATAAAATTCTGATTCTGCTAATCATTACTATATGCTATATAAAGATTTTGCTCATTAGCTTCATCATGTGCCAAAAAAGTCAATATATGCAACTAACAACAGCAATATGCCAAACAGATAAACCAAATTCAATGATACTGCCCAGTGATTATGTCTGGATCATGATCTGGTTTGCATTGGCTGCAGGGGGCCGCTTAATTAACCTGAATTTTCCAGCTTGAGAACCTCTTGAATAATGTGTGTGCAGTGACCATGAATATGATGTTTAAATCCTCAGAAATGTTACAGATGGCTGGTATTCTGTAAGTTGTGTCATAGTCATCTTTTTTTTAGGGGACGAACGAAGTTTCCTATTAAGACAAGAGGTTGAAAAGCTTCTTTTCTGTTATTCTAAGATGCTATTTGTTCAATCTAATCATAATTGTTTTTTCTCTTCTGTTTCTATTCTAAGGCAGAGAGATGACAGATTTCAGATTTCCCTCTCAGAATTGGCTACAAGATCATGCTGCTTGCCACTGGAATTTGTTCTTAACCTAGCTATTCACCTCCACTTTTCACATGACGACAAAGTTGGTTTGAAGATGTATTGAAAGACTGTCTGATTCCCCATATATACATATAACATTTGTTCTGAGCAATAAAATGAAATCAAATCTAACAAGGAAAATAAAACTTCTTTCCTCCTGCACATTTGGATGCCAATATGTGGCATTTTCCAGAAATAATTATTCGGCATTTCGGTTTTGCTTTTGCAAGAGAAATGGAGGAAAACTCAATGGAGTTTGTTAGATTCTTGTGGAATTTAGATTTTCCAAGGATGAACAACTTAATGCACCAGTTAACTGATATTCTTTCTTGCATGTAATTAGGAGTTGGATTAGGCTTTTAATTGAAGTCAATGATTTAGTCACATAAGCATAACACCAGGTTATATGCTTGAAAGAATCTCAGATTTGTATTTTCTTTTCATTGTAGAAAAATACTATTTATAGCAGAAGATATAACAAATTCTGTGCCTGCCATACCCAACATATTGGAGAATTGGATGCCTAAGGATTGAAAAGCTGGATCCCAAATCTGCAGGAACTAAGCAGAAGCAAATGGACCAACTCTGCTTATAGCCCACACCAGTTGAATCAATGTAAATATGACTATTTCAACACACATTTGCAATTTCAGAACAAATGTAGCAGATTCAGACAGGGGTTATTTCCCATTTGCAAGCAAACATAGGATCACAGAAATTATGTGAGACTTGATTGTTTCATCATTAATGATAGAGTTTTATGTCCAACACCAAATTTTAACTTCATACACTCAACAGTCAACTCCATCACAATGAGTTTCATGCGTCTAAGTTAATATGCTTTTTAAAGCACTTTTCAATCTCCGTGACACTTTAATTTCAGTTTGAGTCAAATTGAGTTGTTTTGTTTGGTCAATGAGAAAGTTACTGTTTGCCACCCACCTAAGGGACCTAACCTCGTGGTGTTCATAAACGGGTTCTTTCTTTTCATCATCAAATGAAGAAAGAACATCATAATTAAATTCACCTTAGAAAGTTCATAAACATTGAGATAAACAACGGTCAACGGACATAAAATAATATCTTCCCGCCTTAAACAACAAGCGTTTGTAGTCCAACGGTTAGGATAATTGCCTTCCAAGCAATAGACCCGGGTTCGACTCCCGGCAAACGCATTTTTTCCATTTTCTTGCTAAAGAAGAACCACGTGAAGTGTCATTGTAGTGGAGCGCGTGAGCCGGTTATTTTCTTGCAGTCCTCACCCAAAACAGGGAACACGAAATCTTCTAACCCACGGCCTGGTTTCGGATCAGACACGACTTTTTTGGCTTAGATTAGATAGATTTGGATTATCCTCGGCATCGAAAGATCTAAAAGTCAAAAAGGTTTTTTCTTTTTTCCAAGTTTCGGTAAAAAAAGAAAAAGATCATGTTGGAATGCAAAAGTACCAAAATGGGCAAAGAGAGCTTCTATCAGCTGCGGGCACTTCCACACATACATAACCGCAACTCCCCTTGATGATGCCAACTGTATTTTCCTTAAGTTTTTTTAAAAAAGAAATCTATTCAATCTACGGTGAAATTTCATGTATATGCATGTATATCAGCTCATCCATCTAACCCCATTTTAGTAATTTTAACAATTTTCAGAAGCCTCAATTTTTTTTTCCCTTTTTGACCAATCACAATTCACAAAGCATTAGATTACTTTACACTTTTGTTCAATTTTCGGCTTCGGACAAAACTTAACCCCTTCGCGTAAGGTGTCAAGTTTAACGCTCCTCTTTCGCTCTACAAACTCCCTTGACTTGGGTTTGACCTAAAAAGGGAAAGTCGGCTTTTCATTTTTCGTTTTTTTTTTTCAAATACTTAATAATGGGTAACTGTAACGGCCTTCCGACCGCCGATAACCAGTTCCGACCCGACACCAACTCCGGTGGTGGACCCCACAATGGCATCAACGTCAAACCTGGCCCATCACCACCAAGACCTCAACAACCTTCTACCCACCTCCATCCTTCCAACCACCGCCTCGCCTCCCCAGCGACTCCACCGATCGGCCGTGTCCTCGGCCGGCCCATGGAGGACGTCCGGTCGACTTACGTCTTCGGCCGTGAGCTCGGGCGGGGGCAGTTTGGAGTCACCTACTTGGTGACCCACAAAGAAACCAAGGAACAGTTCGCTTGCAAATCTATCGCCACGCGTAAGCTTATCAACCGTGATGATATCGAAGATGTCCGCCGTGAAGTCCAGATCATGTACCACCTCACCGGCCACAGGTACCCCTTAAAACAAACTCTGATCATTTGGATTCTGTTAATATTCTTTTTGGTACTTTTTAGAAAGTTTAAAGTAAAAATGGGGTTTGACAGGAATATTGTGGAGCTGAAAGGAGCTTATGAGGATCGGCACTCGGTGAATCTGATTATGGAGCTCTGTGCCGGAGGGGAGTTGTTTGATCGAATTATAGCGAAAGGTCATTATTCAGAAAGGGAGGCGGCTAAATTGTGCAGGCAAATCGTTACGGTGGTGCATAACTGTCACACCATGGGGGTTATGCATAGGGACTTGAAGCCTGAGAATTTCTTGTTCTTGAGTCAAGACGAGGATTCTCCATTGAAGGCTACAGATTTCGGGCTCTCTGTGTTTTTTAAGCCAGGTAGCATTTTGTTTCTTTGATTTGATTTGAATTTGTTTGACTTTGTGGTGATGATCACTATTAGTACTATGAAGGTGTTGTCAGTTAGGATTCCGAGAATTCATAAGCCGGACAGTTTTCTATTTGTAGGTTCCAATGGTAGTCTGGTTACATTTGTTGAAAATAGAATGAAGGTCTCATCTTTGGTTTGAATACATTTATTAGTCAGTCCCGGGAACGATATTAGGGACATTCAATCTTGTCCATGTTGTAATGGAAGACAACTAAAGAACATATGTCGAATTTGAAGAAGAAAAGCATATTGTGCTGGACAACGTCGATCATCAATGGGATGACATGAAAATCATATTATTACTTTTTGTCAATTTCAGATGTTATTGATAACAAGATACTACTTGTATCCAAAGTTTATTGTCAATGTTCATCTTTCATTTGCAATCAATCTAGTAAAGTAAGGTAGGTCCAAGACAATTACTACTTTTCTCAGCACCTTTACTTACAAAGACAATTCCTTACTGATGCAGGGGATGTTTTTAAGGATCTTGTTGGAAGTGCCTATTATGTAGCTCCAGAAGTACTACGCCGTCGTTATGGAGCTGAAGCTGATATTTGGAGTGCTGGAGTGATTCTTTACATTCTGCTTAGTGGAGTCCCACCATTTTATGGAGGTACTGCTATTGTTTGTCATGAAGACTAGCTGATCCTCACAATGTTACTTTGAGCCATGTCTTCTTTTAGGAGTTGGAACCTTTTAAAGTTCATAAAATTTTAATGATTACCAGTTGGGAATATACATAAAATAAGAGGTAATTTGAATTGGACACTGGTAGATGAGTGAGAGGGTCTCTCATATCTGCTTTTGGTTTTGTATGCAGAGACTGAACAGAGTATCTTTGATTCTATTCTTCATGGACATATTGATTTCTCATCAGATCCATGGCCCTCTGTTTCCAGCAGTGCCAAAGATCTTGTAAGGAAGATGCTACGCGATGATCCTAAAGAACGGCTGTCAGCTGCAGAAGTCTTAAGTAAGTTATTTTCATGGTTGTTTTAATTTTCTAGTTAGGGGTTCTAGTGAGCTGAATAGCATTTGCGTTCTACTGTGAAGGAAATGAAATTTAAAAGCCTTGGGCTTGAAACTGTCAACTTGGCTGTCAAACTCAAAATTCAAAACTTTGTTTGCCTCTCTTCAATTGCTTCAAGTCTCTTGCAATTCTGTAAATAAGAAATTAAGCTTCAATTCTTAATTGCACTGCAGATCATCCATGGATGCGTGAAGATGGTGATGCATCTGATAAGCCTCTTGATATTGCCGTTTTAAGTAGAATGAAACAATTCAGGGCAATGAACAAACTGAAAAAAGTTGCTCTTAAGGTGAATGCTTTCTCCTTTATCATTGTAATCTGTTTATGCTCCAGAATTTATGAATGTGAATAATCATCTATCCAAGTATATTTAGGTATCTCTGGGGGCCTTAGCTCCAGAGACTTATCGTCTATACCTGGCCATTAGTTGATGGCAGCAATTTGACAACATGAATCATCCTTGTCCATTAACTTTTCTTTCTTACTTTCTCTCTCATTTCAGGTAATTGCAGAAAATCTATCTGAAGAGGAAATCATAGGTTTGAAGGAAATGTTTAAATCCATGGACACTGATAACAGTGGAACAATCACCTATGAGGAGTTAAAAGCTGGCCTTCCTAAACTTGGTACCAGGCTTTCTGAGTCTGAAGTGAGGCAGTTAATGGAAGCGGTATGTCCTGGTCCTTATTTGTACACCCTGCCTGATTTTTAGATGATTCTACTTAGATTGCATCTAATAATGCCAAATGAATATCCAGATGGGGACAACATTTCTTTCCTTAAAGAAACTCAGTCATTATTATATGATGATGATTAGCTTTATCCAAATTCAGGTCCCATGCTTAAATTTTCTTGATTGAAAGGAATAGGAGATCTAAGACTGAGGAAACAATGTAAAATATGATAAAAGTTTACAAAGACAATGATGCTGAGTGAGACCATTGTGCGACCGGTCATCTCAACATATAATGCTAAATAGATCACCAGACAGGAACCACATATGTGGGAGACTTGGCAGCTCCCTCAACCCAACCTGACCACATAGCTCTAACTCTGCTCTCCCCAACTGCTATTTCAAGCTGCAACCCCTAGTTTTTTCAGTTAGCTTTAGCGGAACTTAAAAGCAATTTAAAACCCAGTATTGAGTAGTAAAGATGAATAAAGTGGCTATGTGATTACATTAGTGGTATCTCACAATGAGATTTTATCTATTTTGGTCTATTGATGAGGTTATATTTATTTTGGGGCTCAACTTATGTCATTTCTTGTTTTCCAACACACCATCTCTACATCTAATTATGGTTTTGTTCTATGAATGTGCATGTATTTTTCCTGACTAACATGCACTCTGCTGGATCCTAATAACATCCAAGAACCGAAAAAAAAGCTTAGATGAATACTGTTTTCATGTGCTACCTCAAACATAATGTATGTAAATATCATTATGCTGAACATTCTTCAGACTTGTTAAGGTATACCTGTTTGTTATTTCGCCAGGCTGACGTTGATGGAAATGGAGCAATTGATTACATTGAGTTTATAACGGCTACTATGCACATGAATAGAATGGAAAGAGAGGACCACTTATACACTGCCTTCCAATACTTTGACAAGGACAATAGCGGGTGATCTGTCTTACCATCTTGTTATATGATATAACTAATATTTCTTACTTTTACTTTTTATAATCTTCTTTACCTAATCATATGTTCCTGTTGTGATGACTTGACCTTGTTTGCTTGTTGCTCTATATAGGTACATCACCATGGAAGAGCTAGAACAGGCCCTTAAGAAGTATAATATGGGTGATGAGAAAACTATAAAAGAGATCATTGCAGAAGTTGACACGGATAGGGTATGTTTCTTATCCTTAGAGACGAATATTAATTCCCACCTCTTTTCAGATGTTATTCCTTTTATTATTTCTTTTTCCTCTTCAACATACTTAAGTTTGGCAAATAGTGAACAGATATAAAAAAAGAAAATGTTGCAATTGGGGTATTGTATTTCACTATAGCCGTTACTTAGATAACCTGAACCTATTATTTTACTTGACCGTGTAATTGGTTCTTCAAGTCCTTTATACTTTAACCATGTTTTCCTGCAGGATGGAAGAATCAACTATGATGAGTTTGTTGCAATGATGAGAAAAGGCAACCCAGATTTTGTTGGTAACAGACGACGCAAGTGAGGTGAATGCAGGTTGCATGTCTTCTGGCTCAAATATTCATATCTCTAGTGGTTTTTTAAACTATATATGGCCTTGTTAAAAACCACAATCACATATTGATCTCACGTTTACCACCCGGGATCGCAAGATAGCCTTGCTTTCTGAAATCATTAGCGGTTTGTCCTTTCCTGCCCTTTGCCAGAGAAATAGACTAGGTTGCCATCAAAATCTTCCGGAGAGTGTAAGTGTACCAAGGTTCGGCTGATTTTTTTGGTTGCCTGCTGGAGGGCCAAATTAATATGAACTTGAACAACCTCAGATGCGTTTACATGCAGATTAAGGGAGGGAACGAGCACGGTTTCTAGTTTTGCCTTTGTTTGCTTGTACATTGTGATATTGATTTTTCTTGCTACATGTTCTAATGTTAGTGAGTTTAATACAGAAGAGGCTCTCGTCTTTTTTTTTTTTTGGATAATTAAAAGAAAGTAGACCTTTCAATTTGTATCATTTTGTGTCAATTTAGGTGGAGCTTCTATTTCTCTTTCTAGTAAAGTGATCAACTTTGACTACTTTCAACTTTCTTTTCATTCCAACTGATCCCCATTTCCCTGTGTCACCCCATAAACAAAAAGTTGATTGAGCAGCACATACCTGTATGTCCTTCCATTTCAAGATAACTTGAAACATTGTCGACAGACATCCAATGACGTTTAGTTTTTGAACCTTCTGATTTAAACACTAATGGGGAAAAAGTACTAGAAAGCAATAAAAACACTCAGCTCCATTAAGGTCAAAAGTGGAGACCATGAAGATGGTCATGGTGATTGAAAATTAATTCTTAGTACAATATTAATAATTATAGAGAAGAAACTATATTTCAAAGTGGGGTCTTTAAAAATATATATTCATTAAAGACATTTTTTTTAAAGTCTCAATCTATTTTTCAAACGTTTATCTCATTTTTCATCTCTAAAACCTACTAACTATTTATGACATTATATGTTATGTCCACATCTTTGATGGATCTTTTTTTTTTTTTGGAGATAAATCTTTGATGGATTATTGGATATGCACAACATCACAGCTTATAATTTTGACATTTAAATACACACTAAGATTAGATTATCCTATCCATGTATTAGGACATCCAATAAAAATTAATTTATTTATTTACCTAAAAAAGAAATACTAAACTAATGGGACTTTATTCTTTATTAGTACTATATATATATATATATATGAATGAACTTATGAAAAGCTTTTCTTTTTTATTTCATTTAATCTTTTTGGGTTTCTTAATTTAGGAAATGTAAAATCCAAAGAGATTTAAACAAACTTAATTAAATAGGGAGATAACTAACTATGACACCATTTCCAGGTCCATACTCTTACAAACCCAAACTGAAAAGAAAGTGAAAAAATAGAAAAGAAAAAAAAAAAAACCCAAACATTAACAAAACAAAATAAGAACACACCCGCGAGATTTGGATCAGTCTGTTAATTGAAACAACTTTTGCAGATTCAAGCATCCAGCTCAATCCCACATGTAACTAGAAAACTCTCTGTCTCTCCCCTTTTCTTTTTTAAGGGTTTCAAACAAAAGCACGAGGTTCCACACAGCTAAAAGCTTGCAAATTATGGTAAGTGTCTAAACTACAAGCCCCCAACTTTCTGCTTCTTTCTCAAGAATTTTTTTTTGGAGAAAACCCAATCTAGGCTTTTTTATGAAGTACCCGATTAAGAGTTTGTTGTGATTTATAGGGGAGTTTTTTTACTTCTGATTTTGGGTTTCATTTAAAGAATGTCAAAGCTGTTGCCTTAAATTTAAGCGATCAAATGCGATTAACTGTAGAAATTTGAAAGTCAATGAAGTCAATGTGGGATTTTAATGAATTTTTTTTATTGATCATCAAATGGAGCAATAAATGAACAAATTTTCTTCGGATCAATAAGCTGTAAAACGGATTCACTGACTTTAAATACTTAAATTTCATGCTATCCAAAAAAATTGAAGAGAAACTTATGCAGTCTATTCTGTCTTCAAAGCAGGTTGAGAGAAGATATCAATGCAAAGAAGTGCTACTGTTAGCTTATCAGAGTTTTGGTGTACTCTTTGGTGATTTGAGCATTTCACCACTATATGTCTATAGAAGTACATTCTCTGGGAAGTTGAGTAATCACCTAAGTGAAGATGTTATATTTGGGGCATGTTCCTTGATTTTTTGGACTTTCACACTTCTTTCTTTGTTCAAACATGTCATTATTTTGTTAAATGCTGATGATAATGGTGAAGGTAAGTCTTGAAGTTTTGATCAACTTGTCAATTTATGATGGTATATGGTAGATTAGTGATTGACTTTGGGGGTCATTTTCAGGAGGAATTTTTGCTCTATACTCGCTCCTTTGCAGGCATGCGAAGTTTTCTTTACTTCCGAATCATCAAGCAGCAGATGAAGAGCTTTCTACATATCAAGGTCCACATTACTCAAACAGAGATTTGCAATCATCCTCAGTCAAAAAGTTTGCTGAGAGGCATAAAAAGTCAAAAACTGTTTTACTTCTTCTAGTTCTGTTTGGAACTTCTCTGATTATTTGTGTTGGCTTCCTCACACCGGCTATGTCCAGTATGTACTTTTCTTTTCCTATTTAATTTCCTGATGTAGCTTTCCTTCCTGGATCCATACTGTTGAAATCATTCATCTCTTTAGATTTCCTAGCGCTAGTTATGAACTTCTCCAAACTTCTTTGCTAATAATTCTTATTTGCAATTTTCAGTTCGTTCATCTGTTGAAGGGCTGAAAGTTAGAGCAAGCAATCTGCATTATGGTATGTGCAGCTCTCTGAAAAACAAAATTGGTGTTTAACCTATACTCCTATGCTCTTGATGACTTGATGAAATTAGGTGGACATATGAAGTTCAAGTAAAAGATTGTCTTGATATCAAACTGTTTTCTTACAAGGATATTGTTAAAAGTTATGACACATAGCATCATTAAAGAATATGTTGCTACATGAAAATACAGATATTCTGATGGGTTTCTTTTTCCTTTTTTCCTTTCCATTTTCAGATGTTTTTTCATCATATCTTCATTTATTGTCCTTTAAGCCACTAATAATTTTTGTGTATACACAGGTCTCGTGGTTGCAACAGCCTGTATACTGTTGGTTGGCCTTTTTGTTTTGCAGCACCGTGGCACCTATAGAGTGGCTTTCATGTTTGCTCCTATAGTGATTTTATGGTCATTGTCCATTGCTGCAATTGGACTTTACAATATCCTTAAGTGGAATCCAAGAGTTTACGAGGCCCTTTCTCCATATTATATATACATATACTTTAGGGAAACTGGACGTGATGGTTGGGTATCTCTTGGAGGAGTACTTTTGTGTGTCACTGGTAAATCCGAGAATTGGGATTCATTAAAGTTCAATTGACCAGTATCCATGTTTTCGAGATTCATGCGTTCCTTTCTTGTCAACTACAGGAACTGAAGCTATGTTTGCAGACCTTGGCCAATATACAGCTGCATCAATAAGGGTATGAACCAACTGTTAAAGAGGATTTACTGCAGTTAATGCTTATTGCGTCTTGCTTGGCGTGATTAAGATATAAGATCATTTGAGGCCGAAATTTCATTCATGCTTTCTGGTTCCTTTGATAGTAAAAAGTGAGAATTCTTTTTTGTTATAGCATAACCAGAATATTCTATAACTATTAATTACTCAACCAACTGACAGGATGGTGAGCTTTATGTTGAATCTCATCCTTGCTAATGTGAAGGGAGGGGATAGTGAGGGCAGAGAGAATTCAAGCCTGGTTTTGTAATTCTATTGTCTAAACATCATATAACTGCATTACCTCAGGCTGTGTAAACCATCTCATGCATATCAATAGAAAGAGAGGCAAAAGGGAAACTTTGGTGTTAATCCCTTCTCATTTCGTATTTTATTTTCAAGGGGAAAAGGATTTTTCCCATTATCTGTAGTAGAGTTAATCTTACTTCGTTTTAGAAATTGAAGTTTAGGCTTTGGTCTTGCACTGCTTTCATCTACCTCGGCATTTTTGGGTTCTTCCATTTTGTCATTGATGCCAGATCATTAGTTCTGATTGTTATTCTTTAAGTGGTGAAGTTCTTGGTTTGACTGTAGTGCTTCTCATATAATTTGTCTCTGTTGTTCAAGAAAAACTCTGAAAGCTTGTTTCAATATGCAGTTATCCTTTTGTTGCTTAATCTACCCATGCCTAGTTCTTCAATACATGGGGCAGGCTGCTTTTCTTTCAAAGAACTTCAATGCAGTATCCACAAGCTTTTATGCTTCCATTCCAGGTATGAAGCTGGATTCCCTCTAGTTTATTGTTTCCACACTTCTGAATCAGGATTGTAAGTCGTCCTATATAGAATATGTCTAAGGGATTTCTTGGCAGTTATTATTCAGAAATTCTACATGCAGTCTTAAAGACAAAGTATATCTTTTAGATGTGGATTCTTTATGCTGTTTGTCGAACAAGAATGATATGCAATCTTCTCTAGAGTCACTTCAAGATTAATTGCCTTTCAAATTTATCGTTGTTTACAGAAGTTTCTGCCTATATTTGCAGATTCCATGTTTTGGCCAGTTCTTGTGCTGGCAATTCTAGCCGCAATAGTTGCTAGCCAGTCTGTAATCTCTGCCACATTCTCTATTGTCAAACAATGCTATGCCATAGGATGTTTCCCTCGTATCAAAATTGTACATAAATCCAAATGGTTTCGTGGTCAGATATACATTCCCGAGATCAATTGGGTCCTTCTGATTCTCAGCCTGGCTGTCACGATTGGTTTTACGTCTATTAATCATTTGGGAAATGCTTACGGTAAGCAATATTTATTCATTAAGTATACTGTGGAATATTGGATTAAAATGTTACATATTTGTTCATCTTCTTCAACTGCTTGTATTTGCTGTGGGTATAGATTAAGTTGCTTACTGGACATACTGATTATATTGTGCATGTTTCATTGAGAATATTTTGGATTTTTCTGGCATCAAAAGATCAATTAAGTCATATAGAGGGTGCTACACAAGTTGTATACCAGCATTGATTGGATTGGAGAAAGGGACACTAAAATTGACGTAAATCAAACATCAAAAGTTGGAATTTGTACATGTATGTATAACTGTAATACTTGTTATATTCCATAGGGGCTTGGAAATCATTTATGTTCGTTGTCAATGGTATCACACATATGTGTTTATACTTGTACTGGGTGCATACATAATTTGCTATGCTTTTTTAATTAGTTAGACATATCACCCTATTAGTTCAGACAAATGAAATGACAGGTGTAAAATTGCTGGCTAGAGTTCTTGTTTGTTTTAGAAACTGGTAGGCCATGAAGAATGCTCTGGAATTGTACATTATCTCATTCCTCTTTATCTTTCCTGTCTGAAAATATTGTTGCTCCCTTAATTGCAGGACTTGCCTGCATTTCTGCAACATTGGTCACAACATTGTTGACGGCTTTGGTCATTAATTTTGTTTGGCGTCAAAGCCTTGTGCTTGCCCTTCTATTTGTCTTCTTCTTTTGTTCAATTGAGATCATCTTCCTATCAGCGTCTTGTATAAAAATCCCTAAAGGTGGGTTGGTTCCTCTGATACTCTCTGTCAGCTTCATGCTTATTATGTACGTGTGGCATTATGGAGCTAGGAAGAAGTATTTATATGACCTACATAACAAAGTATCCATGAAATGGATCCTCACGCTAGGTCCTAGTCTTGGAATTGTTCGAGTCCCAGGGATAGGCCTTATATTCACTGAGTTGGTTAATGGAGTTCCAGCCACATTTACACATTTTTTAACCAATCTACCAGCATTTTACCAAGTAGTGGTCTTTGTTTGTGAGAAGACTGTTCATGTACCATATGTGCCTCAGAAAGAACGGTTTCTCATAGGCCGTATCGGTCCCAAATCTTTCCGAATGTACCGCTGCATTGTTCGGAATGGTTACAAAGATGTTCAAAAAAATGATGATGATTTTGAGAATGACCTTGTCATGAGCGTAGCAGAGTTCATCCAACTAGAAGCTGAAGGTTGTGGAACTCTTGATGGATCTGTGGATGGCCGATTGGCTGTCGTTAGGGCATCTGAAAAGTTTGGCAAAAGGTTGGAAATCTCAGCACCTGGGAGCAATGGAGAATGTAGCAGTTCATCACCCCTGACCAGTTTGAACAGCGGCAAGTCACACCTATTGCAGTACTTGCAGTCAACATATGAGCTGGAATCACCCCGGTTTAGCCTAAGACGGCGTGTACAGTTTAAGTTGCAAGATGTGAAATATAAGGATCCAAATGTCAAGGAAGAGCTCTTGGAGCTAGTGGAAGCTAAGCATGCTGGTGTTGCATATGTATTAGGGCACTCTCATATAAAGGCAAAATGGAATGCCCCATTCTTCAAGAACTTTGTAATCAATGTTGCTTACTCCTTCTTGCGGAAAAATTGCAGGGGTCCGGCAGTGGTTCTAAACATTCCTCAAACTTGTTTGATAGAGGTTGGATTGAACTATTTCTTGTAGAATAACTTTTTGCCCCATATCTTTAAGGATGCATAAAGATTTTGTTCTTCCAAGATTTGATTTTCCCCCATTTTGGTATTCTTTAAGTTATTGATGGTAGCTGAGATACATTTTTGAACAATGGGTTATTGAGTTGATCTTGACTTGTGGTGTTAGCAGAAGAGCTACAATTGTTCTTGGATCTTTATACTCTTTTTTCCTTTTTGTCTGTCTGTTTGTATTTTCCTGATTTTTGTCTTCCATCTTGTACATAACATCCTAAAGATGTTTTCATAGTATTTCTAGAAATGTAAACCTAATTCTTTTGTTCACTTGGTGGGATATACTTATAAGCTATGTTTTTACTACTTACAAGAGTTAAATTTTGAGGGATATTACAAGAGTTAATTACTTAAAAATGTTTACTAAAAATACATACAAAGACGATTTTTCATGCTCCTAGTCTGAAATACATTAGTATGGGGTCAATAAGATTTAGAGATATCCTTGATTAAATAAAAAAATAGAAATTATGTTCATATTATTTTCATTATATGGTTCAATTATTTGAAATTTTCAATGACTTGTCGAAAAACACTCCCTAAAATCCGAAGTTTCTAGACTTTATTCTAAGCCGAAGCATAATATTAACATATTTTGATTGGAATTTAGCACATTTAAAAAATGTTTGCTCACAAAGAAAGAATCTTTAATTATGGAATCCAATTGCAGTGATAAATCTAAAATTAAAAAAAATATATGGAAAAGAGTTGAAATTAATTTATGTGCATTTGGCCACTTGATTTTTATTTTTTTTGGATAAAATCAAATGTGATTCACCATCGCAATTAATAACATCAAGGACCACAAAAGGAAGAATATTTATTTATTTATATTGCTAGTTGCTACTATTAGTAATTTTTAGAAAAAAAAAAATATTTTTCCTATGTCCTGGACTATTTACTATGGAAAAATCAATTCCTCGTTTCCAAACACCCCCTAAACTCCTCTCAACCAGAAATTTCACTTTAGAGGAAACTGGAGAGTAGCTTCCGCCCCCAAACTCAAAACCCAATTTCGCAAATTAGGGTTTTTTTAATTTCCAATTCCTTAGTTGGTTGTTAAAATCATTCCTTTTTTGATGCAAGTCAGTAGGGTTCTTCAAGTAAGGGCCTCATGTTGAGCTCCTATTGCTCTCACTCTCTCTCACAGCGCCCAATTCTTGCACCTTCTCTTTCCAAATTTCGGGTTCCTCACCGACCCGGTACATTTTCTTTGACCCGGAGCTCTCGGATCTTAGAATTTAATCCCAAGCTCACGAAGAACGTAAGTAAATGCATAAGCATTTTTTTTTTCAGTTCTGTTTTCTGTTATGATATATCATTTTTATGTTAAATTTTGGTTTTTGAGAATCTGATGATGGAACTTTTGGAATGGGTTGTGTTTGGTTTCTGAGTAAATGTTGAGTGGAATTGATAAAATTGGAACTTTTGTTTACTATTGGTTTTTTGTCCTGAAGCTGAGTAGTTAGTTTGGTCCTGCTTGGTTGCTGAGAGAATGGAGGAAAAAGAAAGACAAAATTTGTATTGATACCTTATTTAATTAGAGTTTAATTGAATATCTCCTCTGTTTAGTGTTTTGGTTAGGTTGCTACCTATTCAAATGGTTTACATTCATTTCTGATTTTGTTTTGTTTTTAATATGCAGAAATGGAAAATTTCATGCTTTAGACAGGAGGGTCTTTCCCCAGAAAACCCAAAATCTGAATACATCGAGCATTTTCTGCCTGAAGAATTAGTAGAACCTGAGTTCGATAAGTCTAGTAGTGCTTGCAAAAAAGATTGGAAATCAACTCTTCAGGAGGTAATATTATTGTTTCATTTGGTTCAATATAATGGACCTTGGATGTTGTATTTTTGTATTTGTGAATTGTGAAGTAATCAGTTTATACTGTATGTCCACTATACAGGCTGGATGCTTTATTTTACTTAACTAAGATTTACTTTGAGATTATATTTATGGGGGAATTTTAGGTGTTACTTATTTGTCCTAAGTGTAGTGGCTGGCAATGGACTGATGAGAACAAGTTTATATGGGCTATTTTAGTCAATAACGTCTGGCTCTTGGCATATGAGCTAGTTGATTTTAGATCATGGTTTGTGAAAAGGGGTACAGTTGGTTCCTGTAATAGGATTCTATGATTTTGACTCAATGGTTCTATTAACCAAACTGTTGAATATCTAAGCTTTACATGAAACAATAATGATATATGGTCTAACTGGTAGTGAATGACCGGCAAATCTGATATGGCGCACAGTCAAGCCATGAAGAAACAACTATAGAGAGCTGCCTCCTAGATTTGCTACAAGTTGCCTAGTATCTTTTACAAATAAAATGATGACAAAATCCTTCAAATTAAATAATGCTTTACAAGAAAAAAGATGAAAAATTCCTTTAACTTATATAGTGCTGGAGATATTCCTCTTATATCTTTCATATCAAGCAATAATTAAATTGGAATCAAGACATTTAATTTCGTAAGTAATATGACGCAGGCCGCAGATGCAGTCTTGAGGGCAGTTGGTAGCAGGTGGACTGTACCATGGACGGCAGAGACCATTTTGCAGGTTAGTTTGTTACAATTGGCATCTCTATGTATTTCACATCCGCAACTGGCTTCTTAGCTACATAGATGTTAAGCATGTTTTGTTAATCAAATAATAAAATGTCAGCTGCTTAAGCCTTGAGGTTCATGAACTCTTGTCCTGTGTTGTAAATTTGTTTATGTTCTATATCAAGAATTAGAATTATAAGGAGGGATAGAACTGTAGAAATGGCATCTTATATGACTATCTTGTTGAAAATTGGTTGAACTATGAACATGTCAAATTAGTTGCATGATAAAATGTTACGTCCTGGCACAGGTTATGCTTCTTTGGGTAGCTGCGTTCTGGTTCATCGGATCTTGGATGGTTCCTTTTGCAGCTCACATGGCAGGGTTCAGCAAAGAATCGCTAACTTTTAGAGGACAAGCGTTGTTCAGCCTTGTGACTGATGTAACTGAAGGTCTTGCTGGGATTGCAATACTCCACCGCTGTCTATCTCAGTTTCATCCCCTTCCATCAGATTGGTTTAAATTTAGCTTGAGAGGGAAGTGGATTTTTGATGTTGTGCTAGGGTGCCTCATGTTTCCTGTTGTCAACCGATTATCACAGTTCAACCTCAACTTGTTGCCACTTATGCCTTCTACGCCGGTGACCCTTTCAAGTGTTGAGCAGTCAATTTTAGCAAGGGATCCAGTAGCAATGGCATTGTATGCAGTAGTAGTTTCGGTTTGCGCACCTGTATGGGAGGAGATAGTTTTCCGTGGTTTCCTTCTCCCTTCCTTGACCAAATACATGCCTGTATGGTGTGCAATACTGGTGAGTTCAATTGCCTTTGCTCTGGCACATTTTAATGTACAGAGAATGCTACCACTTATATTCCTAGGAATGGTGATGGGTGTCGTTTTTGCACGGTCAAGGAATCTATTGCCATCTATGCTTCTGCACAGCCTCTGGAATGGTTTCGTATTCTTGGATTTAATGAGATAAGCATCCTTGTTTTCTCATATAAGCTATGTTGGTTGATCCTATTTTTAGTGAAGCATACACTTCACTTCAAATATTTGAGGGTATGCTTCTTGCAAGAGCTTTGAGCATGTTTTCGCCATTGATGATAGGCAAGTTACCTCATTGTATCTGAAACACAAATGAATGCCTATAAAATTTGTACAGGTCCACCAACTTAACAGAAAAAATTATGCTAATAGGGCATTCATTTGATCCAGCAAACAAGGCAGTAAAGGGAACAAAGAAGATGAAGATTAATAATCTCCATTTTGGCCAAAAGGCAACCTTCTTTGTTGGAATTATATAACTGCATGCCCATGCTTTAATTTGTTAGATGAGAACTTTTCTCTTTGCTTATGGTAAATAATAGTTCTTGCCTTCCCATTTATTGCCGGGTGCTTTGTAATTTATCCCCTATGGTTAATTTGACCTTGGGGTAGGTCATGGTAAATGAACAATCAAACTAGATGACAATGTCTTTAACTATAGGTAACATTTTTAGAGATAATAATTAATAAAGGCTACTTAAGGTAACATTTGTACTTTACTTAAGGTATAGAAATGCAAAGAATAAAAAAAACAAGAATACAAGATCCATGTGCCTTCCTTTTCCTTCCATTAATTAATCAGTATCTAGATTGAGATTCCCCTTTAGTTTTTTGTTAAATATAATTTGCCATGGCTACTTTTCCCCTACCATTGTCCTTTTCAACTAATAATAAAATGTTTTTGATGCAAAGTTCTTCCATTTCTCTCTTTCTTATGCAATTTGATATTTTGATCCTTCTTGGTGTTAATCATCCATCCCCAACCAAACTATTGACTATCAAAATTCAAAACCCATTATTATAGAGGCTGGCAGCAGTGCATGTGAATAGTGACCAAACTCCAAAAGTGAAGAAAAACATGTTAGCTTTTGCAGTTGCAGCATCCTCAGTCCTTGGGAGATTATTACTTCCATTCCATATTCCTTCATGGTACGGTTTTAGTGGAGTGGGGGGACCGAAATTGACAAATATTCTATCCAAATCAAATGGGTTTTTAACTTTTTTTTAGCTCATATTTTCACTATCTTATTCTTCCATGAATCATGATGAAGTTGTTTCAAAGTTTTCAATCCTTAATTTCTCTTTTTCCTTTGTGTCCATTAACAAATAAATGGGGCCTAATATATTTTACTAAACATCTTAAATCTTGATATATATAAATTGATAGACCGAACCAATTATGCAGAGAAAAAAAGTTAAAGTAGCTAAGAGTACTATATATATATATATATGATTCTAATTGTTGAGAGTAGTTGGTTCTTGTCCACATCTATTTTTTTGTGGTATACTTTCACAAATTTTCTTTATATATGATTATGTGCTTCTTAACTTTCTTGACTAGGTACTTTTTCTAAAGCAAATCTTTGAAATATACTACTCCTATCCCATTAAACTTCATCAATTCTTTAAAATATATAAGACAGAAAGTTGCCCAGGCCGATACAAAAAAACTTTTCTACTTAAATGTTTCCAAAATCCAAACCAAATCTAAGTTTCTATATCATCTTTTGTACCCATATGTTCCACTTAGATAGTGTTGCCCTGCGTGCAATATCCCATATTAATATTCATTACACAGTGTTGGCCAAGGTAATAATAAGGTGAAGAATGAAGATACCCAAGTTCAAGTCCTTACACATAATTATTGATAGACAATTTTTAAGTCGGAAAAACTCTACCAAAAAAGGATGTACGTAAATCCCTAAAAGAATTGACGATTGACCTAAACAGATGGATTAACTTTCTCTAGTAACTTTTATTGGATCGCCAAATAAGTTGTAAATAAACACCCCTAAAACAACATTTCATTATAAATTAATGTTGACAGCATTTTAGTACTACTATTCTCTTTTTTTCTCCTGGAAGTAAAGGAAGCATTATATGGCAAGCAAGCTTGATTGATTGGATAAAGTTAAGAATGGTTTTCTTCAAGCAAAAGGCAGAGCCTGAGCCAAATACAGCTATATGGTAGTCAAATTTTTTGTATTAATATTATTGTTGCGAGGAACCAATATCTATTGGGTTGAGTAGAAGGAATTCAATGTCACTTAAGCAATGTTTCAAGTTTGAATCTTGTAAAAGTGAAAACATGTATTAGGAGAGCTTCCTCCCATACATATGAGGCCGATGCAACTTGACTCCGGACTAGTAAAGGCCCAACATGAGAGGCGCCGAAGTCAGAATCAAATTGCAACTTGCAAAGCGAAGAGAGGCCAATATTGGGGGCTAAGTTCCCTGAATCATCCTCAACTTCGTCTCCCTTCATTTCCTATTGGTAGAAATGCTGCTGCGGTCTAAGTTATCACGTGCCATTACAGCTATATATAGTTATGTTACATCTTAAAGAAAAACACCTGCTTTGAACTCTGAAATCATAGATTTTACCTTAACTGTATCTTCCCAACTTGACTCTGTCCCCATACGGCCCATTCCTCCATCCAACATCATATTTTGCTGCTCCTCATTCCCATAAGCTACCGTCTTTGCCAACTTGCACGACTTGTACTTAATCAATTAATAACAACTCTACAATTGACATTATTCAATCTCGAAAAAGAGACAAAATATTTTTTTTAATCTCATCCGATATCCAAGGTTTTACCCTATTAATTCAGATCCAATCCGCCTCACGCACCTAATTATGGTGGGTGAATCCACCAACAAAACAACTGCATACACAAAAATTCAGAACCGATCCGCCTCACGCACCTAATTATGGTGGGTGAATCCACCAACAAAACAACTGCATACACAAAATTTCTAATCAACAAGCGACTTACCACTTCATTTAACCCCCAGTTGGTAGAGACAAAGATATTAATTACGACTTCATTTTACTTGTGTACTGTAAGGGTGAATTGTTAAGATTAACCAAGTACTAATTGGAAAATCTGAGCCGCCCAATTGCTTGGTTGGGAGGGTCCCACTAGCATTTAACGGTCTTGATAGAACAGGACGCGTGTAGTAATTCAACAGGATCCCAAAAATCCTGCAAATCTTATCTGATTATTTACTACACTTGGGCGACTAACATTAGGCGACGGTTTTATTCCATGCAGACTTCCTTCGTAATATTGCGACAAGTACTCCTGCAATAATTTTACCTTTAAATTTTAAGATAATACTAAAAATTTTATTACTAATTATTTAAACTGTCAACCGAACCATAAACCGTCAAAATGGTGCCACGTAAGCAAAACTGTGATTACTCATCAGTTCTTACTCTCTCTCCCCTGTTTTTGTCTTTAAAAACTTGAAAGAGAGGCCGATAGAGACTGCAGAAATAGCGGGAACCCACTCCACCACCCTTCCATCCACAGCCGCCCTTCTCCGTCTTTAGCCGCCGCTTTTCCTTTCCTTTTCCCGGCGAAGCCTCGGTGGCAAAACATCCGTTTCCTTCGCTTCATTTAAATTTGCCATGAAAAGTACTTACCATTGAATTATTTAGAAACCCAAAAAAAGGGTATACTATACGTACTAAGTGTGAAACAGAGGAAATATCGCAGAGATCGAAGGATTTTCAATTTGGTTTCCGAAACAAAAGACTTTCAGGAGAAAAAAGTATCAAAATTTATATTTTCTCGGGAAAATTTTTAAAAAATCTTACGTTAGCAAATGGAACAAAAGCATATACTATTGTCGGCGTTGGGTGTAGGGGTTGGGGTGGGGGTGGGTCTGGGGTTGGCGTCGGGTCAGGGCAAATGGACCGGAAGCGGTTCCGGTGCATCCACCGGCATAACTCTGGCGAATATGGAGAAAGAATTGCTTCGTCAAATCGTCGATGGCAGAGAAAGTCAGGTCACGTTTGATAAGTTTCCCTACTACCTCAGGTATATATTAATAAACGTTACAGTTCTTCTTTCGAAATGGAAAATCTTTTCCTTTTCCCCATCACTATGAAGAATTTTTCTTTCTTTTTCATTTTCTATAGGAAGGAAGATTGTTTGAAGTTAGAATTTTGTTTCAAATTATTGATGTTTAATTTCTTTTCTTTCTTTGAAGTCATAATTTTAGAAAGTTCATGTTGATATTCTTTCCTTTCTTAATATTTTAATCAAACCAAACATACGTATTAAATCTAGGTTTTGAAAACTAGATAATTTTAAGCATATTTCTAGATATTTCGACATGTTTGCCACTGCCAGTATGCCACGAGGCTTGCCTCGAACATGGAAGCATGTTTTTCCGTGAAATCATGGTCATGGAGCTCAATGAATTAATATAGTACATAGTATATTTTTGGGGTTTCCTCGGTGTCACTGTCAATAGATATGGACCGCTTATTATGTGACATTTTATGGGATTTTTGTATGATTCCCATATGTTATGTCACATATCTTTTGATAAGTATGAAATTTTCCTTTATAATTTTTTCAATTTTGTTAAAAAGATGGGAGTCAGTTTCAGAACCTGACTTGCACATGCTCTTAAATTGAATTTCTCAGTTATGTCGTTCCTTCATCACTCTGTATATTAGATATTTTTGCTTACTCTGTAGTCAGTAGTATACTATAGCCTTATCTGGTCATTCAACAGACCCAAACATGAAGATTGTTCCTTTTTTGGTTAATTGTTTAAGGTTAAAGACAGAATGAATAGACAGATTTAGAAGGTTATTAACAGGCTTAATTAAACTTAAACTGATTTCAATGGATAGCTGTATGAATTATGAAAGTGCTTGAACAAAAATACTCTGCTTTATTTAACCTGATAACATAATTCTGATGGTCTATCTAAATTACAAATGGGAGATAAAGGAAATGAGAAAGATCTATGCTTTGAATGATAGGATTGACCTTTGCTGGAAAAGGAGAATAGAAGGCTCTCCAAGCTTAAATTTTTACTCCCTTAACTTAGCTATAAGGCTAATAGGGCAAAGATAGCTGGGTTTTGAACAAAAGAGCTTTCTTGGCAAGAAAGAGGAAATTTTTGAATGACCTCCTTGAATGATCGTTATAAAACTTAATAACAAATTCTTTTTCTCCATGATCTTCTAACTGTTAATTCATGTTTGTGCTGACATCTTCATCCATTGATTTTGTTTGGCAGTGGGCAGACTCAAGCATTGCTAACTAGTGCTGCCTATTTCCACTTGAAACATGGTGATGTTTCTAAGTACACAAGGAACCTTTCCCCTGCTAGTCAAGCCATATTGCTATCAGGGCCTGCAGGTTGGTTGCCAAGGATCTCTTTCCCCACCGGCACGCTATACTTCATAACTTGTTTGTACTATGGGTTACTAATTACAATATTGTTTCCTTTTTTTCTTTAAGAACTTTACCAGCAAATGCTTGCCAAAGCTTTAGCTCATTACTTTGAATGCAAGTTGCTGCTTTTGGATATAACTGAATTTTCCCTAAAAGTAAGTGTACACGTTTTTCGCTCATGCTCTTACTTATGTCTTTAAGCTTCAAGCTATTACACTCACAGCTTAAATGGTTAACTTGATACAGATGCAGAGTAAACATGGAACTGGCAAGGAATCTGTAAGTTTGTCTCTTTGGCTTTATTAGCATAATTTTCCCGGACAGAACATGGAATTGATCAACTCTTGCCTTCCATTTCCCTAATCTCTGATTCTGTTTTGTAGTCTTTCAAAAGGTCCCCTTCAGAGTCAGCATTAGAGCGATTGTCTGGCCTGTTCGGTTCATTTTCACTCTATACACAGGAGGAACCCAAAGGTACAGTAGAATGTATCTATCTTAATTCATCACTTATTGCCTCTAGTATCTGCACTGAAATACATAATTTCTTCAATTCCTATGATATATATATGGGGTTGTATCTCTCTGACTGTATGTTATATTGCAGGTACTTTAAGGCGGCAAAGCAGTGGCGTGGATCTTAGGTATTGTAACATATTCCTGATCATTCTTCTGAGAAATGTCTAGCAAGGAGTTGATCTTCTGTTTCTGAGTATCTCTGATCCTTGTAACTGCAGGTCAACAGAAGCTCCTCCTAAGCTACGTAGAAATGCATCTGCAGCAGCTAATATCAATAGCCTTGCTTCTCAATGTTCTCCTGCAAATCAAGGTAAGAATGGAAATACTTGCAAGATATACATTGTATGGTTTTCTGGTTAATCCACTTTAAATCCAAAAGTTGTGAAGCAATCATTTAAAAGAACTCTCTAACAAGTATAGGAGCATTCTCATGAAGTTTAACTACTTTCTATACTGCTTATGCTTCACATTATTATTTTCCAAGTTCATGTGCCCACTGTTCATAGCTGCTTTAATTTTCTTTCTTTCCATGTTTCCTAGCTCCTCTGAGGCGCACAAGCAGTTTGTCGTTCGATGAGAAGCTTCTTATACAGGCTCTTTACAAGGTACTTTCATTTGGGGTTGCATGTGAACTAAAGCAGTGAATAACCTCACCATGCAAACTTGGAGACTTGTTTATTTAATATGGAATCAGCTCATGTCTTGTTTTGTGAAATAAATGATGAATCGACAACAATTCTGAATGCAGGTTTTGGTTTATGTTTCAAAAGCAACTCCTATTGTGCTGTATCTTAGGGATGTTGACTATCTCTTGTCTAGATCACAAAGAATCTATAATTTGTTTCAAAAGATGTTGGCGAAACTGTCTGGGAAAGTTTTGATCCTTGGCTCAAGAGTTGTAGATCTGAGTAATGATGACAGAGAAGTGGATGAGAGGCTAAGTGCTCTTTTCCCTTACAATATTGAGATTAGACCCCCGGAAGATGAAAAACATCTGGTCAGCTGGAAGTCTCAACTGGAGAAGGATATGAAGATGATCCAAGCTCAGGACAACAGAAATCACATCATGGAGGTACTTTCAGCGAACGATCTTGATTGCGATGATCTAGACTCAATCTGTGTGGCAGACACAATGGCCCTCGGTAAATACATAGAAGAGGTTGTGGTATCAGCCATTTCTTATCATCTGATGAATAATAAGGAACCTGAATATAGAAATGGAAAACTTGTGATATCATCAAAAAGGTCAGATTACTTTCTCTTGAACTGGTAAATGCTAACCATTTACATTGCATATCACTAATTTGATGATGTTGATGCAGTTTGTCACATGGATTGAGCATATTCCAGGAAGGAAAGTCCATTGGCAAAGACACATTAAAAATGAAAGCACAGCCTGAAAAATCAAAGGTTTCTTATACTGGTCTTTCAATCATTAGGCAAGAAATTAACTGATAGACTATTAAGCTGAACTAACCATTTTTCTTTTGACTAATGGTAGGAAGCAGCAGATTCCGCAGGTGTCAAGCCAGAATCGAAATCCGGGGGCACAAATCCTGAAAAGAAGGGTGAAACAGAAAAGACAGCTGCAGCAACAAAGACTGAGGGTGAAAACCCTGCTCCTGCTCCAGCTCCGAAAGCTCCTGTGAGTTTCAACTATCAATTGTAATTTAGATAATATTTTGTGGATGGTATTTGTTGCATACATACATATTAAAACTCCATATTCTGAATTAAGTAAGGAATAATTGAATTAATGCATTTTTTTCTAGTAACCAGTTTCTTACTTATCCCTTTTAGTCATTGATTAGCCTGTTCATGTGACAGGAAGTTCCTCCTGACAATGAATTCGAAAAACGTATAAGGCCAGAGGTCATACCGGCGAATGAAATTGATGTTACATTTGCTGATATTGGTTCCTTGGAAGAGACCAAAGAATCCCTGCAGGAGCTAGTGATGCTTCCTCTCAGAAGACCAGACCTTTTCCAAGGTGGACTTCTAAAGCCTTGTAGGGGAATACTGTTGTTTGGTCCTCCTGGCACTGGGAAGACAATGCTGGCAAAGGCCATTGCCAGAGAGGCTGGAGCAAGCTTCATTAATGTATCCATGTCTACCATTACTTCTAAATGGTTTGGTGAAGATGAGAAAAACGTCCGAGCTTTGTTCACACTGGCAGCCAAGGTCTCTCCAACTATTATTTTCGTTGATGAAGTCGATAGCATGCTTGGTCAGAGAACAAGAGTTGGAGAGCATGAAGCCATGAGGAAAATTAAAAATGAGTTTATGGCTCACTGGGATGGTCTCTTGACAAAGCCAGGTGAACGTATTCTCGTTCTTGCCGCAACCAACAGGCCATTTGACCTTGATGAAGCAATAATTAGGCGTTTTGAGAGAAGGTACTTACCTCTATTTTTGCTATGAACTATCTTTTCTGGAAATGATCTTTGTTCTTTTAACACTTGCTGTTTTTAACAGAATCATGGTGGGGCTTCCATCAGCAGCGAACCGGGAGAAGATTTTTAGAACTCTTTTGGCCAAAGAGAAAGTAGAAGAGGGTCTAAACTTCACAGAGCTTTCATCGATGACAGAAGGATATACCGGAAGTGACCTTAAGGTTTGTATTCTGATAAGATATGTTGATATATAGATGGATAGCAAGCAAAACCACAATGACTTCATTTAATGGTCTTCATTTGATGTCTAAAACAGAATTTATGCACAACAGCTGCTTATCGGCCAGTTAGAGAATTGATTCAGCAAGAGAGATTGAAGGACTTGGTGAGTATACATTTTAGGTCCAGGTGTTTCTCTATTTGAATTGTCATATTTGGAGGGAGTGCCTGGTAAATCAATTGTAACTTTGGCTTCATTATGAATCACCCTTTGCAGGAGAGAAAGCAGAGAGCTGCAGAAGGACAGAACACAGACGATTCATCAACCAAGAAAGATGGTGCAGAGGAAAGAACCATTAGCCTAAGGCCATTAAACATGGAAGACTTCAGGCAAGCAAAGAATCAGGTAAATATGAACTCCGTCCTTATAATCATTCCTCCGAATTCTATCGAATGAAACAGTTATAACAAGGTGGTTTAAAAAGGAAGCTCCCTTGGCATTTGTTAATGTATATTGTTTCCATAGTTACTTCTGGCCCAAGTTACTAATGCTCCATTGTTCTGCGTGGGCAGGTGGCAGCTAGCTTTTCATCAGAGGGAGCTGGAATGAACGAGTTAAAACAATGGAATGATTTGTATGGAGAAGGAGGTTCGAGAAAGAAGCAGCAATTATCATACTTCCTATAAGAGACGTATCTCTTTTAAAATATACAGTTGCAATCACCATAGGAAGAGTTTTCTATAGAGGATTAATGATTTATGATTTATAAATCATCTTCAGACAACTGAGTGAAATACTGATAAAGAGAACAAAACTGGGAACAAAATGGGTGAATCCCATCTTATATTAGCTAGGTCTTTCTGTTATGAAAACAGAGAAATGTTGTATTATTTTATGATAGTGTGGATTTAGTTGTATGTGTACAATGCTTACCGATAGAGCTTGTTTAGTGATATGTCGCTTTATGCTGGGAAAAGGGACAGGGTAGTAAAATGTATAAACCGTAGTCTGCTTTATTTCCAGTGGAACTTCTGAGCAAAACAAAACCTAGGCTTGGTTTACACCGTCGTGGACAATTTGCATAAAGAAGGCAGAAGGCTTTTCTCGATGGTTTCGAAATAAACTTCCCTTGTTTTGGCAGTTCTTCACTTCTTCTGAAGATTTGTCTTGTCTAATGTCATGACTGAAACATTGTAGATCCCGTAATGACTAAACTGCAGAATTTCAAGTTGAGTCAATTGAACATTGATCTCATATCAACAGACCGGTCCAGATTCAGCAAGTCTAAAGATTTTTTTTCTTGTTTCCGGAACCCAAAGATTACACCTTACCCTCCATGTCAAACCAAAGTTCCAAGACATGCTAAAACAACTTATTAGTAGTAGGAAATGCCAACACTCCATAAACAATTTCGGACATCAATCACAGAAGATGCCAACTCATACAAAGGCCTAAACACCTTGACTTATGCATGAACTGCACATATTTGATTATCCCCTTTTGACAATTCTAATGCTAACGCATTCAATCTTTTGATGTAACATAAGAACTTAAGAAGCAACAGCAGTTATAACTATCTTAAGGTCAATTCATCCACAATCATAAAGTGAAAAGCAACTTGAGGGAACTTTTAACCAAATGTACACTGCACTAAATCAACATGCAATATGATAACATATTGTCACATAGCTTATAAATCCATAGAAAAGCTACCATATGTGTAGCAAAAACGCATTTAAAACAAAGATACCATATTCATCAACATTTTGAACCCAGTGAATACGAAAATAGGGGATGAAAACAGGGTTCTAGCTGATACTGGATAAAATTTCACAACACATTCACAAAACACAGCTACCAAATGTATGTCAGACCCTAGCACAGCAACATCTAGGCAGGTAAACTTTAATCCTTCTTCTTATCCTTCAACGGCCCCCTTGGAATCTTACTTAAGACCTTAGCATCAAACACAACCCACTGCTTCTTGAACTCATGGAACGCTTTCTCAGCAATCGGGTCAACCTTGTCCTCATACTTCTCATACAGCACAGGTACAGTATGAAGCAGCACAAACACTGTCATGTAAACCATTAAAATCACATTAGGAAACCAATAAAGAAATAAACAATGTGCTTGAAGGCAATTCCATTACCTATATAGAACAGTGTCAAGAAGTTGCACCAGCTTCCTACAATCGACAAGACCCACAAGCCAGCAATCACCTGAACAATAAAATTGTCATTCCAATATAATGGCCACATAAAAAACAAGATTCATAATCTCCCTCTACCAAAATGAAAAAAGATCAAGACAGCAAACAATTTAACTATTGAATCCCTATCTTAATTGCAAGTAAGATGAATAATTGCATATGAGCTGCCAGATGAGAAAACAGTTCAGCACAAGAAAACAACATACAGAGAGGAACTTCTTCAGATCTCTTCCAGATGCAATATCCCGCAGGACAGCAAAAGCCCGATTAATCTCATATCTCAGTGCTTGGGCAAACTCTAGAACTGGTTCCTTGGGGATCTGAACTTCAGGGATGCGTGGAGGTGACCTATTCAAGACAATTCAGTTTAAGATGAGCAGACAGAAATCCAAACCCAAATATAACCCCAATAGCAGAGAACAAATTCAACAACTTACTTGTTGATAAAGGTAGTAGCGTTTGACCACAAGAAAAGTATTGCAAGAGCAAGTATCGACAAGTGACAAACCAGAGTAAGAAGGTGGTAATCGAGGCATTCAAACAAAACCCATATCACAGTTGCTACCCCAAGAGCTCCAGCAGAAATCTTTTTGTTCCTCCATAGGAAAATATCAGCCGCTATTACACATACAACAAATTTCATTTTCATAAGTACCCATCATAATCAATTCACGATATCAAGTTTTGGGGCTATTGATAATAAAAATGGCTCCTTTCAAAAACTTTTAGTAAGATAAACCCGGAAGTCTCTCATAAAGCAAAGAAGACGCTTTTAGTAGAACTAATCGCGAATCAATTCTATTAAAGATCTAGAAATTCCCAAACTTTTTCATGCTAAACCATATATTAACAGATCAACAACCATAATTAAGATCAAACAACACCAATTAATCAAAATCAAAGGCTCGATCTAAATCACTGAGCCAGATCTAACTCTTCAATAACGACCAAGAAATCCAAAAAATGAACGACAAAAAAAATTGGGAATCCATTTCTGATTCCTACCGAAAATCAAAACCATAAACCCAGACCTCTAACAAACATCAAGAAAAGAGCGAACAAATTCAAAATGAGAAAAGAGGGGGTTTTGGTAACATACGTTTGCCTCCACCAAAAACTTGGTGGACGGGCTTTTCCCTTCCAAAGAGACGGAAGACCTTAGCCTTGATCGATGATTCCGAGTGATGATGCTTTTTATCGTCATCGGAATCCGATGATGACGATGAATCATGGTTATGGATCTTATCGGCTATCTTATCCAACAGCGATTCCTCGTGCTTCTTCTCTTCGTGCTCAGCCATTTTCCACTCGAATCCTAAAACCCTAGCCTCGTTTTCAAAGATTGAAAGAAATAACAACGAAAAATAAAAAAATTTTCAGTGTCTTCTTTCTTCCAAGCTCGAGCCTTTTATGTGGCTAACTAGAGAGCGTACACGTTATATTTAATCCAGACCGTTTAATTCAGAGCTTTTGATCTAAGCCGTTGATAGGTTTCGATACCCGAACCTGGAGGTATGGAAGCAAACCCAAAACCGAAGTGGAGCAGGTAGAAGAGGTATGTGTTTCATAGGTTCGAGGATTAACGGCGTTTGATTTTGACGGAGACGTCGTGATTGATACAACCAAACAAATATTATTTCGACACGTGGAGATTTCGTGAGTCGTCCGATTTGGCTTGATAGGTAAGTAAGTCATACTTATAGGGTGGATGAATATTAACGTGGCAGAGAGTCCTTAATTATTAAGCAAAATACAAAGGAATTTATGAATTAAATAACTTTTTAAAAAAATAGAAGAAAAATGACCACCTCATATAGTAGTATTATTAGATTTTAGATTTAGGGACCCATATTTATTAGGTTAGTTTATATTTATGGTCAAAATTTATATTCTTTAGAAAAATATTAATGTGTATCTTCTACATTATAAAAAAAATAAATTAAAAAAATCTAGATGTTTCTAGCACACGGATTGTTATTTAATTGACTTTCTAAATGGTTGTTAGAACAACACTTGTGGGTTACCTATAACCTATAATAAAAGATTTGTTGGGGAAATTTTATATGGTTTAAAAACTGCAATTTGGTTAATGCAATCTGAAAAAATCATGTGAAGGAGGGTAAGATAGTGAACAGAAATCAAGAAAATGTAGGAAAGTGTCCAAATTCATTATCACCAGACAGAACTTTAGCACAATATGGATTTAGTGGTTGGCACACATACCATAAATAACTTCAACAATTTCCCCATTGGTAAATCTTCCAAATTCAACCAATCAAATACACAATTCCTTGGTTCATATCTTGTGAACAAAACATTGCATGCAGCCAATCAAAGAGTCAAAAACACAAAAGGTTAACTATCCCAAGTCTCAACTTTTTTTTTTAAAGAATAAGGGGAAAAATCCCAAAAAAAAATTGAGAAAAAGAGTAAGAATCTGCTGTGATTTGCAGATTATCTTGTATGCATAAAAGCAATAATGAAGCATGCATTTTTCATTCTGATTTCCTTAGCTAAACATCTTATTAGAGGCCATCAACTAACAGCCATAAGTGGAGTTTTGTCATGGGGCCATATGAGGGAAAATCAGAACAAATATACTTTCTCCAAACAAAAGCTAACAAAATTGTGAAGACAAAGATGTAGAGATTAAAAAAAAAAAAAAAAAAAAAAAAAAAAAAAAAAAAAGGCATCAAAACCTTGTAAAACAGCAAAATCTAACTGTCAAAGCTTTGTTGAAGATTTTGCAATTTGTATATTTAAATTAATAAAGTGGATTTAAGATTGGGAAAACTAGTCCTCTTTGACATGATGTTGATGACCCTACATCCAGCTTCTATGTGAGAAAGCTTTTCTTAAAAGGTGCAGACATTCATGAGTACAGCCCCAAGAAGTAAGGATAGTAGTCTCAAAGAAAGTTTAAAAGAACAGGAACTCCATATGCAGGTCCCAACTAATTGAAATTGTGATGATCTCATGACTTGCAAAAGGCAAGAAATGAAGCTTCTGCCTAAGGCTACTACACATGCTTTTGAACCCCACTGTTCACCTTTTTTTCTGAAAGAAGGAAAAGAAGAAAGAACTATATGCCATTGCCCTGTAATTCCTATTTCTGATATCTGCTAACCAATCAAAAGATGAACATTCCAGGGAGAAACCTTAAATGCATACAGAAAGTAAAAATATCAGCAAAAGCATACACGGAAGACGCCTATATATGCATAACATATGGCTAACTAGTAACTTAATGCTTAATATCTAGAGCTTACTCATAGTGAAGCTTTTACCTTGACAGCAACGCTAAAGTAAATCTGTTTCAACCAGAAAAGGAAGAGAAGATACTGATGAAGATCATGGCACACGAACATTAATAGTTCTGTATCTTGTGTTGAATATGAAGTCTAAAAGACCAAAAGTACTGATTTCTGTGAGTTGGTTTGTCAATTATAGGATTTACATCAATTCAACAAACATGACAATGCTAGCACAAAAGGTTTCCATAGTGGAAGTGGTAGGTCATGTGCCTTCTTAGAAGTAAAGTAATTAAAACTATAATTAGTTACTAACAAATTACGTTAGTAAAAAGTAAAGTTCTAAACAATGTCGCTAGTAGATGCAAATCTCATCTTTACATCACTAGAAAGTAAAAGATTCAGAAAATTGCGAGGTCGGCCTGTTCATCAACTGAAATTGCTAATAAATTTCTGCACAAAGTGTATATCTGGACAGAGTAGCCCTAATCAACTGATATTGCTCCAACCCAATTTTTTCATAATGATTGGGTGGAGAGAAACTATAAAATGTCTAATTTGGCATATTCATCCATGTAGCATATGTGTAGGCATCTCATTACAGTAAATAATCATTAACATTATGATTATGTCTAAGTAAAATGAAAGTTTCTTATCACTTTATAGTCATTAACTATCATGTAGGCTAAATTTAACTTCAAACATAGGTAGGACACCCTATAAAGTGATAAGAATGAAACTACATATATACAGCCACCACCATACCTTCAAGACTAAGACATGAGTAGATCAGGTTCAATAGGATTTCATCTGTCGCTCCAATTATTGCTTTTCTGTCCTCATTTTTTCCCATTGCCATAGTACTACAATCTAATCTAGTACTTTCCCAAACCTAAAAAAGTGCTTTGAAATACCCTGAATAAATTTTTCAAAGTGTCGGTAGCTGCAAGACTAGATTATACTTGTATAATGCATGATAAGCTTCCTTGGGTTCTAAAGTTGTGAAATTTGCTGTATTTTTGCAAAAATGACAGAGAGGATGGTATTTGAGAACTAAACAGCATTTCTCTTTGACTAACATTATCACAGAGAAGAAAACATTTGTCATGATTAACCTTGGCCATGACTGCATCCTTAGTTATAAGATCACATAACTATGCAACTTGTCAATTGTCATGCATATTAATCAAGGTTTTGACATCAAATCTTTTTCTTTTTAGTTAGAAATCTGAATTCTAGTTGCAGCTTTTACTAATTGAGGCAGTTAACAACCAAAGCCGTGCACCTTTTGAATCAATAAATTCCTTCTTATATACTGCTTTAAGTTCCAGGGATTATCAAATACTTGCAGTGGTATGCAGGATTTTATTCAAAAGCTCCATAAACTGTTCTGTTCGCATTGGGGGCTTGAAGGTGGGGGATTGGTGGACAACTTATGGGCTTAGCTTTCCCCTGCCTCCAAAAAAACATACTAAAAATCCTTCAACCAAAACATGTTCTCTGAATCTGGGTTTACTTTCATTTGAATCTAGTTATTTATATTTTATACACAAATGATGACATAACACAAACATTTGCATCCCAAATTCCAATCCATGGAAACCCAAAACAGCAAATATTGGCAAGAATTTCCTTATTCTTGAATCAGCCTTTATCATGACTAATCAGTGCAGACACCAAAAACATTTTAATGAACTGAATTATGCATGTAACCATGATCTTTAATCAAGAATTCAAGATCCAACAACAACACAATAGACATGACTGCAACTTGAGAACTCCCAACACTTCTCTAGCAACAAAATAAATGGACTTTTAATTTGAGTTGTTCTTTAACCATGATCAAGTAACTAAAAGAGACCATATATAACACTGAAGCAGAAAAAAAACATGTTCAATTAAAATCAATTGAACTAACTTAAATTATTTACAAATGAAACATGTAAATAGTTAATGCAGAAAAGACAACAAACTAAACAAAGTATGCATGTGAACAATCAATATATCTCATCACTACTTGTGTTGCAGAGGCCAGTAAAGCATATAAACTTCCTTTCTTTCACCCATTAACATCTTTTTTTTCTTCATTTTAGGTTAAATAATACAAAGAAAAAGGAGCTAAAGAAGTGGGTGATCTTAAAACAGACAAACTAAAAGAAGAAGCAAAGCAAATTGAAAGTGATAGAGGAAAAGTATAGTAGGGTAGGAATTACCTCATCATTTGATGCTGTAAAGAGAGAAAAAGGAATGCAGAAGATTATAAAAGCCTTCTTTAACTGGTTTCATGGTAGCAGCTTAAAATGGTACACTTCTGGATATGGGATAAACAAAGGCTTATTATACCTACAATGCCTGCCTGGAGCTGCTCATTGACCATTATGGAAGCCATCTTAATGGAGTTGTCATTTTTTTTTATCATGCTTTGACCATTACAACCATGTTGAAGTGCTATAATTTGAGGCTATGGTCTGTTGTCTTTGAAGGGGAGTAAGGGTAATGTTGTCATTTCAAATTAACGGCGGCTCATCCATTGTAAAATTAAGAGGATATGCTCCAGGTCATAAACCTTATTGCTTTGTTTGGAAAAAAGAACATTTCAACGAATATGCGCTGGGCACCATGTGCCCTGGATCCTCTTATCTACAATATATTTTCTTCTCCTTTTCTGAAATTTTGAGATAAAATTGTCTACTTGCAAGAGAAAAATAAAAATGAAAATAATTATTTCGTCTGCAGTAGTTGTAGTTGTGAAAAATGCCAATCTTGGTAAGGATTGTGACCCAGAAAAAAGGGTTGTTGGCAAATAAATCAAGTAGAATAAAGGGCTAAGAATATTTTCATTTTTTTTAATACTGTTAATAATAATAATAATAATAAAAAAGATGGAGAAATGAAGCAATTGGGCTTCTTTGGAAGTTAAAAGGGCTGGGGAAAGTGGCTGAAAAGCACAAAAGTTGGGCTGCGCCTCTCTGCAGCCTGTTAACCAGAAAACAGATTTCTTTGGGCTTTGGGTGAAAATGATGAATCAACCCAAATAAACCTGAAAAGGAGCAAATTGCCAAGATTTTTAGTAGATTTTTCTTTTGTTTGGTTAAAAAGTGTAACACAAAATCCAATCTGCGTCGAGGGACCAGAAGAGCAGAGGCATCCATAAAATGAAAGTACCAAAAAGGAAATTATGGAGCTAGAAATGGGATATGATTGAGCCTTATTATAAACCTGAAAAGGAAGAAGGACTTGTTGTTTTCTGCAAGAAAAAAGATCATAAGGGAGAAGTAATGGCCTAATGGGCCATCCCTTTATCTTCAAAAAGGAAACTAAGTGGCAACAAAAAATGCCAAAGCTTATTGTGATTACCTTCATACTTTTAAGTGGATTTTCTTTTTTCCTCTTAAATATTCCTAAGATATAGTTTCAACAAATCAATTCTTTTCCAAAGTTTTCATGTGATTTATTGAAGTAAATACAAAAATAAATGTGGGGTAGAGTTTCAAACTTTTGTATCTTGCTTCCAATAAACAAGACAAATTGTTAGGAAATCAGGGGATTTTAGTGGATAAGAATCCCTTTTGTTGTAAACTAAAGTAAAAGGTGACTCTGATTTCTTTAGAACCTATATATATATATAGTTGTTTATATATATATTTTCCCCCATTAAGTGTAGTCTTATGTTCTTAACAATAAGGAATAAGAAAATTTAGGTTATACTCTCATTTTTGCATGATTAAGGGCACAAATCAAAAGTTTAGTTCAAATAGATTATATAACCAAGCAAAATCTAACATTTAACACTTTTTATGTTGAATGCATGAATCTGCTCTTAAGTATAAACCAAGTAATTACTACTTTAATAAGGTCAAGTTTTCTGGCTAGTTTCCAAGAAAAACTTACCCAACAAATATTGGGTATTTGACTTGCTTTGTTGAAAGAATGCGGCCCTTTAGAAAAGTGCTAAAGCATAGCTTGCAGTCCAGGACTTCCCCTGTATAAAAATTAAAATCTAAACTACTAATCATCACAATTATTACTATTAAACTTCTTCTTCCCCGTCAAAAACAGAGTTGCTGCTATCGTATTTGAGGCAATGAGTTCAAAATTAAACTTAACCAAAATGATACTCCACAACCACTATGATTAATAGTTGCAGATGGGAATTTGGAGAGGAATTAAGGATTTAGCAGGTTATATACATTATTTCATTCCAACAAATAATCTTCTTCAATCCAAACCACTCTCACCAACAACCTGCTCTGTTGTCCAAATTTACAGGCTGCATTATAGTTATAGATTGTTGCAGGACAATTTTGGAGACATGTTTATAATTAGGTTGTCTCACCACCCATTAAAGCTTTAATTAGTGTCGCACCAACCAAAGGACAATTAAAACCCTTGTGTAATTTCTATCGGATATATGGAAGAATTAAAATCCTTGGTATTGGATTTGCATAAATGATCTTGGATTTTGGATTCTTCAACCAGAAATCTATTAAATTTTTCTTAAAAAAATCTTCTCCTTGATTCTACCTGTTAGACCTATAATCCATTTGAAAATGGTAGTTAGGATTTAACTGGTACTAGTAGTTAATTAGTTACAATTAAGATTAGGAAGGGTTTTAAGTTTTAACTCAATTAGAAGTTGTTCTGTCACTTTTATGGGACCCTTTTTTCAGAATAGTTTCATCATGGGGGATTTGTCCATACATCAGACGGTTGCTATCAATTCTATCTCTCAAAGTTAAGGCCCCATCAGATGGGGCAGAGATGGTTCAGTCCCTCCCCTTATCAGCTCTAAAACGAAAGCATGAAATGATGAAACAGAACAGCAGGTCTTTATCGTTCATGTAAGGCGACTTTTTCTATATTTTTGTTGAAACATCGAACGTGAAAAAAAAGGGTTAGGGTTTATGCCAATCTGGTTAAAAAAAAAAAAAAAAAAACTCTTGGGAGGTCAAAGCTTTATTTGGTTGTTCAAAGGGAAGACTTAGCAGTAGGAACTGGATTTAAATTTTACTAGTATTAATTATAGAAAGCAAAGGTCCCCTACATGCATGTAAGCCACGTGAATTTCACTAGGCAAGTATAGCCAATTCGGGGTTTCTGCAAGTTTTGCAGGGGGCTTGGACCCCGGGATTCAGTCCTTTTCAACTCTCTGTAAAAAAGTTAATGCGAGTTTTAACTCCAGGAACTAGCTAGGCTCAAGTTCAAAGGCAACGAGTCAGAGATGATAGCTTCAGCCTTCAAGAATCAAACCCTTCCCTTTTCCTTTTGAGTTGTTCTTTTTCCTCCATGGTCGACTTTCACTTTTCCCCCTTCAACCTGGAAATTTCGACCCCCCTGTACCTTTTACCTAGTTTTTCTTTTGAATTTTGATTATTATTGTCTAATTGATGTGTATATATACATTACATATAATGATAATAATAAATCTTATTATGAATGATCATGGTGTTTTAGCAAAAACAAATGATGATAAATTGTCGGTGCCCCAATATAGAATCTTACCCATGTCAAAGATGAGGGATTTGCAATTATAACCATGCTTTATACTAGTAAAAAAAGGCTCCACAAACTACTAATAAAGGGAGTTCTCATTGCATTACAATTACAAATGCTTTAATCTCGTAATTTTTGAGGTATAACATCATATAAACCATATGATTCCATAATGATTCGAGGTTTTAATTACTTATATCATACTACAAAAAAATCATGAAAAATTGTATAATTATTATGAACCCAAACTCAAAACGATATCAAAGAGAACTAAAGCAGAGATAAATTAAAACTTGAAAGGGTTTATAGGAGGGTGGAACCACCAAGTTAAATTTAAGACAGAACACATATGAAATGACAGACAACTGATTTGAACTTACCTTGCCCAACTACCAGCAAAACAAAAAATACAGTAAGAATTCACACAATTTCTCAAAATCCCCCCAAAAAGGTCAACTTTTTCAATTATTATTATACACATACACAAGTATAAATAATTTTTACAGTATAATATACATAGTATTTTTGTACACAATAGTACACAGAGTAACCCTCTCTCTTCTCTTATAAATAACTCTGTTTTTCTGTCAATGTGTTTTTTTTTTCTCTGAGCGTTGCAGACTGCTTTCACATGACTGACCTGCAAGCTGCTGTATCCACGTATACAATACAAGACAAAATAAAGGCCAACGCTCTCTCCATCTCCTTCTCTTTACTTCTCCCCTTTTTTTCTCTCCCTTGGTAAAAAAGCTTTCTTCACTCTGCCATCCCATTTTCAGTACTACCCATTAACCCTAAAGTCTCCACCTTCTCTCTCTCTCTCAAAAAATATCCCTCCTTTTTTTTGAAGTCCTTGCTTTATTTTAACCCTCTTACTCTAAAAACCCATCTTCAAAAAAATTGTGTTTTTCTATTCTGGCTATCCCAACTATGGAAGCTTTTAGCTTGCTTAAGTATTGGAGAGGTGGTGGTGGTTTGGGTGGTGGTGCAGGCGGCGGTGGCGGTAATGCTTGTGTTAATGCACGTTCAACAGCCACTGCAGGGGGGACGACTACTATTGTGACGGCGGTGGCGGCTCATCAGGCGGTGGATAGTGATGATGATGGTGATGACGATGATGGGCCTTTCTTTGACTTGGAATTTGCGGTTCCTGATGAGGACGAAACAGAGGAAAGTGAAGGGACTGATAAAGGAGACAATGTTGAAGATGAAGAAAGTGAGGATCAAAACGACGACGTTGACGCAAAATCTGATGATGTTTGCTCGGATGGTGAAAGGGAATTCAATTTCACGCTTTCCTCTGGCTCTAGCAACGACCGTTCTGATCCAAACTTAACTCTGTCTCCTTCTGATGATTTGTTCTTTAAAGGAAGGCTTGTACCCATTGAGCCAAACTCTTCTTTAGACTCAAAGCCTCCTCAATTCCCTGTCTCATTGTTGAAATCAGCTACCAAATTTCGAGTTTTCTTATTAAGGTTCAAGAAATCAAAGCTCAACTCAACTGAAAAAACAGAGCCTGCTTCAGCTAATGGCCCTGTTCCTCCTGTCCCCACTGCTACACCAAAGAAACAAGACACAACCCAAGAAGAAAACAACAACAGCAACAATAACAACAAGAACAAGTTTTTCACTGTGAAATTTAAGGTTGAAGAAGTTCCTATTAAGTCTCTGTTTTCCAGAGACAATAGCAAGTCACGGAAACAACAGAACGCCGAAGACTCTGTTTCTGATGAAAAGAAATTCACCAAAGATGTAATGCAAAAGTATTTGAAGAAAGTCAAGCCTCTTTACGTTAGGGTTTCGAGAAGGTACGGCGAGAAGTTAAGATTTTCTGGGCAGTTAAGCTTGGGTTCTCTGAAACCCGCAACGCCACCGTCTACAGCTACAGAGAAACCAGTTTCAGGGAAGGTAACGACGGCAGAGAAGGGACCGGTGGAGGTGGAGGTTACGGAGACTCAGGTGAATGGGAAGACCCTCAAGCAGGTGAATATTCCGGCGGGACTCAGGGTGGTTTGTAAGCATTTGGGAAAGAGTAGATCAGCTTCCTCCGCCGTGGCGGCGGCTCCTCCTGCACCTGCATCGTCTCAGAGGAGAGATGATTCTCTTTTGCAGCAGCAGGATGGAATCCAAAGTGCTATCTTGCATTGCAAGAGATCTTTCAATGCCTCTCGAGGTATTAATTTCATTTCACTTAAAGCTCATCACTTTACTTGAATTAGTTTCACTTAAAGCTCATGATCACTTTACTTAAAGATAACCCCTTTTTTTCTTAGTTTTGGGACTGAACAAGTTTGATTTCTTGTTTTATCAGATTCTTCAGACTCTTCCGTTTTGCCAAGGTCCGTGAGTGATCCATCTCATGAGAAGTCAATTAATTTGTCAAGAAAATCATCATCACCCGATGAAACCAAAGGATGATGAATTCTGGAACGAACCCCTTGTCTGTAAGTTTACCCACTCCGATAAAAAAAGCGGTAAAATTTGTCCTTTACCAGTAAATCAATCATCATGGATTGATATTTCAGGACTAGGAAACGAGTTTTCATCATGTCAGTTCAAATCATATCCTTAATTGATTATTATCTGTGTAAATACTTTTGTTTTCTAGATAATTATAATTAGTTATAGTAGTAGCATTAGCATTACTAGTTATTAAGACTTAAAAGAGGGAAAAAAAAGAGCAGTAAGCTTATATTTTGTGAAGATGACTGGTTTTAGTCTCTTCTGCTCTTTCTCTTCCCATCCTGTATGTAAAGCTACTCTTTCTGTGAAAGTGAAAGAAGAATCAGATCTTTGTATCTATCTTTAAAATTAAAAAAAAAAAACTAAGTATGAAGGCTCCATCATTATCAGCAAAATTTCCCATTTGAACAATTATGGAATTCAAGTTTTTGATAATAATAATATGGGTGCCTTTTGATTTGGATTTTGTTAATGATGGGTCCCGGAGTCAGGACCAAATGGTGTCTTTAGCGGTCAGAGAAGTGGGAAAGTGGAAACCAAAACAGTAAAAAAAGAGATTTTCTTTTCTTTTTCTTTTTCCTCAAAAGAAAGACAGTGAAAAGAACATACATGCAACAATATTGTTCTAGCTAATAGATTAGGCAGCAGCAGCAGCAAGTTTGAATGGAAGGAAAGAAAGAAAGCTGCATTTGCCATTAGCCATTGCCATAATTCATTTGTTCATAATTTATAAACCAGTTCTTTCATTTGTTTTCCACTTTTCTGGGTTTTCTTTTCTTAGCTTTGGTCTAATCAAGTGTTGGAAGTGGAGAAGTCATGGATGTTGATGATGTTGCAGTCCATTGTTCATGTGTTGTTTGTGAAATAACGTAAGAGATTCAATTTGTCTCCTTGCGACAGGCTTGGGGCCTACAAAAGCGCTGCTTGCCTGCCTTCCCACTCTGTTACGTTTTATAAATTATAATTATGGGCAAAAACCCTTTTGTGATTTGTCGTTTTGGTCAGTAATCAGATTCTTAATCACAGTTTCTCCTATTTTAGAAAAATGATTAATCTGTGTTTAAGCAAATAAACTGCAACTTGGCCCCCTGCAGCTTTTCTTGCTCCAGCTGCTATTATATGGAAACTTATTCTTCTTTGGCCTGTGAACCCTATAAAGAAATGAAACTAACAAACTCCGAGGATAAGAATTTAAAGTGAAATCTTATGTTTGGAAATTCAAGCCTAGGGTTGTAAATTGTAATAAAATTTGAGTAAAATGATTGTATAGTAGAATCTTTTGGTTTTGGTGTGTGAAAGCAGCGTACCTAAAAGACATATAATAACGGCATTGCTCTGTATTGGCACAAACAATACTTTGACTATAGCAGTGGTTTTTTACTATAAAGTTCAATGGGCTTTCTAATCAAACTAAAGCTTGAAGCATGCTGTCGCTAGCTCCTTTTTCCCAATCTCCCCTTAAGAAAAGAAACCAAAGTATACGAATCATATATCAGCCTCGTTGGCAATCCTTTTTAGGCATAATTCTCTCATATTGACCTCTAGTTGTTGAATAGAAAAGCATGTAATTAAAGTATCCTTAACTCTCGTTGGATTGAGATTAATTCCTTTAAATGATCGATTTTGTGTTCTCATCCTTATTATAAGGTAAAAACCGCTTACCATCTTAACCAGTCAAATAATTCGTATTTGATTCAAAGATTAATGTTGCCTCGCTCTTGGTATCTTCCTGTCCCAACTTGTACATATGAAGTCCTAATCCGCACAATGCATGTGGATATTAATCTAAAAAGAAAAAAAAAACCCACAACGACATTTCGATTTACAAGAACATATCTTTTTGCAATAATATACTATATACTCCAAGGTTTACTAGGTCATTGAAGGAGTACCTATATTGCAAGTGGAGCAAGAAAATTGTATATAGTTTGGAAATAGTCCTATACTCCTATTGCAGCCTCTGCATATAGACATGACAAACCTTAATTAGACCAAATTTAATATACTACTAATTAATTATACTATGTGCTTTGCATTGTTGTCTCTTAACACTAAACTTCATTTCCCAAGGACTTTTATATACAAGACCATTGACTTCTCTTCAAATTAAAATAATTAGACTATTCTTTAGTTATCTCTTGGAATTGATGAGGTAATGAAACGATTAAAGCAAAAATAATACTAATAGCATTTCCTCCATTTGTTTAAGTAACAGATCAATCTTCTTGTGAAGCCTGCATGTGTCTTAAAATGTGGCATTCTTTGGAAGCATCTCTATGAATCTTCCAAACTATGTGTCAATTTAGTCTATTTTTCTTTTTCCTTGCATGTGATTGCAAATATGTCTTATACTATATGCTTTCTATTAAAAAAAAAAAAAACTGAAACATGTGATGAAGTTTCATGTACTTGGCTATATATAAGTCATTTTTGGGAATGTAAAAGCATGCACATCCATCCATGGCCAACACTTTTGTAATTCCTTTTTTCTCTTTTTTGAAAGAATTGTGAAAGAGAAAGTGATGATGATTGATGAAATAGTTGCACATTAGTATTGAATATTGATCTAAAAAGTTGTACAATACTTATTAGAATGAAATTCTTGGTAGGGTGAGTTATGAATGTCTAAAAGGATATTTACAATAGGTAGGTAAGGTTAAATTAGGATTCAATATATATTGTAATAAGATAAAGGGGATCAGATCATGTTCTTAATTATAAATACAGCTGATTCATGAATTGGGAATATAGTTATTAGGGCTATTTCAGAGAGAAACATGGTAGCAGATTTAGCCTCTGGGTTAGGGGACAGATACCCACAAAAAGCCTGCATGAATGGGTTTCTGATCTATAGCAAGGAGGCTGATTCATGAACAGGGCAACTAATCTTTGTTTTTTAGAATTCATAAATGGATGTTTTAAACACAAATTTCACCAACCCAAGGACAGTTGCAACTGTTTTAAGAGACAAATACCCCATCAACAGCCTGCATGTGCGGGAGTACTAGACATGTTTTTTTCCATAACTGATCAGATTAAGATTAATTTAAGAATGTGATTAAATTAGTAGTATGATTCATGCATGCAACTACCATAATCAAAGCATTATTTTTTTGTTTTCATTTCTCATTTTCTGCAAAAGGCAAAAACATGATCGTTTGCTAAGTGTGTTTGTTTTTTTGGAAGTTATAAATGGAATAATATGCATGAACTTGAAAAAGGCTAACTTGCCAAAGGAAGTGTGCTCAATCCAAAACATGTTTTCAATTTCATCAGCCTTGTGAAGAAAGATTGGCTCTGCTCCCAGGGATGATATGCCTGCCGTGCCTTTTAGCTATTCAAAACAAAAAATTAATGAATAAAAAGAGATGGGATTGCAAATAAAAATTAATGAATTTTCCAGTGTTATTTCAATACATCACTCTTTTGATGTATGTAGACACCAAGAATTTGCTTGCTAATTAAAGGGTAAAAGCTGTTGATCCCCAATGAAATCATGTGATGTTTAATTCTGTGACTCCCTCTCCGATGGGGCGATTTTGGGATTTAGATGTGAAAAGCTGCCTTATTTATGGGCCGACATTGGTGCATTTGCTAGGTCAAAGTCGGCTTAGTTGATCCAAACGAGATGGGCTTGTCTAGTCCAATATCTTCAACTGACAGGCCCAAATCAACTCAAATTCCTGACCTCACTGTACATTATTGGAAAACAGGATTTATGCATTCTAGCAAGTTTTTTTCTTTTACTAATCTTTCCTTATCTGATAACTATATTGGGTCCCGATTGTTCCAGAGTCGAGTCACATTGAAACCATATAGGGAAGCTTTCCTGTCACATATTTTTGCCATTCACAAACCAAACCTTAGTTAAGGGACATTGAACTCATTCCATTCAAATTAGTATGTGTTAATGGATTATGCTAACAAGTTGATAAGTTTGAAAATTCAATTGTTTTACTTCTTCAAAATAACCCAAATTTCTATAGACTATAGATTAAGCAATTATGCAGTCGTGTGCTTAACCAATAAAAAGGAATTGTGGATCAATCAATAGTCAAGCTTTTGGACTTTGGGGATATCTAGAATCAGAATGAAAACGACCTAAGATGGAAAAACTTGCACCTTCTTGCCTATGCAAAAACTTCAATATTTTGACCAAATAATAACATTCAAATGCAGTTTCTTTTTCCCTTTGAAGCTTGATCACATATATGGTTTTCTTCCGCTAAATTTCCTACCTATTTACCATTGAGAAACTTTCCAAGTGTACCAAATATTGTGTGCCACATCTACAACCATGCTACTTCTTTTTCTTTCTTGATAGAGTTTGAAATTTTTTACTTGGCTGCCTGTAAAATTAGCACTACTGAAAATGGAAAAAAAAAATCAAAGCAAGAAATCTGGCAATAATTTTGAATTCAAAACAAAAATGGGCAGATTCTTTAAATTATCATACAACAACAACAACAACAATCGAATCTTAAGTGCTGCATATGTGTGTGTGTGTGTATATATATATATATATATATATATGTTTCATTTCAACCATATAAACGAAATTACTAATAACTCTACATTTCAAGTTCAGGCCTGCACCTCTCTCCAACGAAATCCTGAGTCGAGATTCTATAAGTCATGCTACAATTAAATTTCACCACAACATTTTTCTTGATGATATTCAGTATCTTAACCCGCCCCGAAATCCTGCTGTAACCGCTTATATTCAATGCTCCGGAAGCAAAATCGGCCACCGCGCTTGGAACTTCCAGGACTTTTTCAGGAATTATATTCACCGTCACATTCCTCCGTAGCGTCCGCCGCGCCTCCGCCTTCCCTTGGAGATGGACGCCTTCGCCGACCACCCTTCCACCGTAGTAAATCAACGTGGTGCTGTTGTTGAACTTGAACGACGCCGCATTTGGGTTCTTCACTGAAACGTCAGCTAAAAGTGTCACGTTCACATCTGTCCTTAGACTTCCGTTCGGAAAAAACTCCGGCGGCTGGAGTATTGTCGCGGAATTGAACCAGATTTTGGGGTCGTGAATCCGAAAAACTGTGAAAAACAGGACTAAAATCACTACGGCAAGAATTAATACAAACGCGGCCACGCAGCCGCAGCACTGGATAACAAATTTCCTGTTTTTGAGCCTCAGTTGCTTATAAGACAAGGCTTCTTCATCGTCGCTGCGAGATTGGAAGGCCGCAGGGGCTAAGGGCTTGACCTGCTCTCGATCGCCCATCGCCATGGTTTGGAATCTATGACGACTTTAGTGCTAATTAGAGAGTTAGAGATATATATATAATTGAAGCCAATGGAATATTCAATTCATTCTGTTCTTTGTCTAATAATAGTAGCAATTTGGGAGTAAAAGCAAGAATATACGAGTGATGTGAATGCTCTGTCTTCTTACTTGTGTATATTTTCTGCTCAAACGCGTTTGCACATTTTGCACGTCTTGACTATTGAATTGACTGCTACTTCTTCCATTGTTTACATATTGCATGGACTGTTTTTCTTCTTCGTGTTTGTTTTGTTCAAACAGAGTTTAAAATCATTCAAATATAAGAAGTTTCTGTGTTAATTTTGACGTTTACTGATTCCATTTTCCATTTTTTAAGTCCTCTCTGTTTGTTTGTTTTATTAAATATGTCGTCAGGAGATACATATGGCAAATGCATATATAATTATGTCATCTGCATCTCATTCTCATGCGACAATATATAGTACTATAGTACTTGAATTGCTTACTTTTTCTTGAATTTGACGTCATGATGTCTTTGGGTAATTTACAATGTGAAAGGAATTAAGGAAATAGCAGCTCATGTCTTTCAAATTTTTGGTATGAAGGGATATAACTTATCAACAAGAAATTATATATACAATGCTAAGATAACTCATACCCAATATAATCCTAAGAAAATATAAATTTTGAGCACCTAAAGACTAACTGCATAGTTATTTTTTGGTACTTGAGGTTGCTAGGAAATAGGGATCAAACCCTATTCAGTATAGTACTCTACCACCAGGCCAAATGCTCGATGGCAAGGCTAACTCAGTTTAGAACAAAAAAAAAAAAGCTAAACATGAGCTTATGCCATTATCAGCAGTCTATATTTATACTGATACATTGGCATTGGCTTAGCTCCAAAGGGATTGCTCTGTTTTTTTTCACTTTTGATTCCCTTTTATGGAGGCTATAGCATTTGGAGTTGAGAAAAAGAGTATAATCAATCAAAATCAGTATTGGTAGGTCTAAACTGAATACATTGACTCTAGAAGAAGCTAAGTCCTGATCCAGTCGAATTGGACATATAATTACAATGGTTAGAATTTTCCTTTTAGCTTGTAAAAGGCGCAAAGGACTGGCATTGCAATAAAGGAAGCTTCGGATGTCTCATGCCCACAAATTTAAGTACAAAGGAACTATGATGAAAGAATAGAAGGCCCACGATAACTTGACATGGAAACCTTTATATATCTTCACTATATCTTTTCTGTTTTGGCTTTTCCCTGCAAATTGAAAGGGTTTTAGGCCAAAATTTATGAAAAGTTGCAAATCTAAACAGTAAGCTATTAAGGTGAAGACTTAGTCTACGGTCTCTTTCGATCATGTTACTTTCTTTTTCTTAAATTTATGGAAAACGTCTGAATCTGAACATATATATAAACACCCTCATTAGCTTAGTTCTCAACTCTCAATGGTTAAATCAAAATCATAGTATCGACACAAACTGCAGGGCCTTTAATTAAATACAACATGATATTTATACAGATTAGACTATGCTTTCAATGTTGAAGAATCATAAATGGGAGAAGATAAGACTACTCAAAATAATAGAAAAAAAAGGTCGATAGGTTACTAGTTGTCTAGTTGCATTCAAGAAGGGACAGGCTATGGCCCATTCGTGCGTGCCCCTTCTGCGACTGCGTTCATGGGCCAATGAACTTGTAATTGTAATTAAGCAAAGTTGACTGCTTATGTCTTAAGCCCAAAGGTGTCAAATTCTGCCACCTCAATGTTATAAGCCGCCATTAATTATCAGTTTCTTGTATAAACAGTAACACTGCTGGAAAAGTATCAGTACAACCAATAATTCATGAAGCAAATCAAAAGATATTTGTTTATGTACTATTAATCAAAAAAATTGTTCTTCCAAGAACATGGAAGTTAAATCAAAAACATAGAAACAACCCAGAAGATCTAATGAAAAATCTATTTATAGAAATATCATATATATGCGTTCATTCTTTTACAACTCTACAAAGACAAAAATAAGATCGAAGATGGGATTAGCATGTTAATCCCTGTATGGTATGCCCTGTTAAATTCAGGGTCATGAAGCAATTCATCTCTGGGTGTCTTCTTCTCTTCATGATATTCAAAATATTCAATCTTCCGCTCAATTTAACACGGCTGTTCAAATCCAACAACCCAGAACTTATGTTACTGCTTAAGTTCGTGGTGTTTGGTATTTTGAGTGAACTGACACTTACTGTAACATTCAACCTCTCTGTTGCTCTGGCTTGGGCTCTCCCTGTCGGAATTTTCATCTCTCCAACAGCTGCAGAACCGCACCAAACACTCCCTGTCGTGTTCTCAAACCTGAACTCCCCGAAATTGGAATTCTCAATCTTAACCTGGGTTACCATCGTAAAGTTAAAAAAAGATGGAGCCGATGAATTCCCAATATTCCCATACTTGAGATTTTTAACCGTGATTGATCCGATCTCAACTTCCGGAGTTCTAGGACGTAAAACAACAGTAGCAAAGATTAAGAAAACCGCTCCCAGGATTACCAAGGTAAGAAGAACATAAACAAGACATTTACTACTCTTTTGATTGTGTTGTTTGGGTTTATGATTAATCCCCCCAAACTCCATGTCGCTTCTGGTGTAATCTTGAACAGGTGCCAGTGGCTTGGCCTGCAAGTCTTCTTTCATATTAAGGTTCGAGAAGACGAAGGAAGAAGAAGTTTAGAAGAATTCTTTGAGATGGTAGAGTTTTTCTATAAAGTAAATAACGGAAAGCCTGGATTTTTTCTCTTGGGTTTTTCCTTGGGAGTTATAGGGTTCTTACACATGGGACAGTTTTTATATAGATGGACTCATGGGAGAGTTGGCGAGTTATGGGATTGGAACAACCGCGTTGAAATAGGAGTTTGAACTTTGAAGGGTCCGAAATCCTAACCTAATTGGGTTTTTGTGGGTCAGTCTTGGTTTAACGCCGGCAGTAATCGGGACATAACCTGAAGCCGACAAATAATCAAATTAGTAGTACTATTTTAGTTTCTTAGAACAACATTTTAGAAGAGTAAAAGTTTTACTTAGTCGTGTTGACAAAAGGTCTTAAGATTGGAGAAATTTGTGTACAAAAAATTAATTGTATACAATAATTAAAGAAAATGAACAAAAAATTACGAGGAAAAGATTTGATGATATGCTGATAAGGCTTGTTGTAAAGGGAAATTAAAGAGAAGGGCACGAGAGAAGAAGGGACTTTTTTGTTGTCAAAACGTGTCTTAGGCCATTAGTACAAATTAAATTAAGAATTAATTACACTTTTAATAACCCTTAAAAGCACTCTTTTGCACGAGAAATGACCAACTTTTTACTTTTAGGAATGATAATTGACCCTTTAAGGAAAAAGGTGAGAAAACCATATAACTTCACAAAGGAAGCTATTAGATCAATTTTGAAAATTATGAAATACTTCCATATTATACTAGTATCTTAAATTAAAAGAAGTTAGTATTTTTTATTTATTTATTTAATTTTAATATATTTTTTTTAAGAATAAAATTGACCGATCGAGTATGGTGTGGAAGTATTTGTCTTCGGACAAGTTTCAAGCCCAAACTAAAATCCTTTCCCTAGCCCAAGATCAAAAGCATATATATTTGACCATAACTCACTCTTAAAAAAGAAAAGGAAAGAAAGTAAAAAACTTTCATTTTCAAGCTTTTGATCAGATTAAGTATATGAAATGATGGTTTACCAATTTATTAAACTGATTAATTAATCCACATTATTTGTTTGTCTCCCTAATTCAACCAATCCCCCGTACGTGGTGAAAGATGCACCCACTACTCCACTAGCCAGCATCCTTATCTTGAACACGGCTAGGGCTAAGCCTAACTAATCCCATAGAAACTTTTTTACTTATAGGTCTCTTAATGATGTTTAAGCCATTGGACCTACAATTTACATATAACAAATTAATTAGGAAATTTCAATTATATGATTTTTTGTTGTAGTGATATATATAACTATAAGTTTTCCACCACTGTCCAATTGATTATTTACTCAAGAGATTAACTTTGAGTTAAAGTAATTTCTAACATGAATTGAAATTTTAAAATGACAAGCTTAAATTTAAAATCTGTTTTCTATTAAATTATTAATTATTAATCTATACTATATATAAAAGTACGAATAAGGGGAAACTTTATGTTTTCCGATTGTACCTCTTTTTAAAAATATATTTCCAATTATACCATTTTTAAAAAAATATATTTCTAAATTGTCATTACTAAATAATATTTTAATTATTCCATTATTGTTTTACCATAAATTATTCCATTATTAATTATTAAATTATAATAATACGTATATTAAATTATAAGAAAGTCAATTTTACTGTAATGATATATGTTTTAAAAAACCGTAGGTTGTAATCCAATGTTTTTAGAAGGTTAGGTTTTACCCAAACATATTAAGATTAATCTTCATTTTTCACAATGTTGATTAAGTTCAAACCAAATTTTTTGTTAGAAAAGTGAAAAAAGTTTTGCATGTGGAATAGTCTTAATATTATATTCATATATCATAGACATAGAAAACAGAATGGCTATAATATTAGCCTTTTTTTTCTCCCTAAACTATTGTATTAATGTGATGTCAAAAAAAAAAACTATTGTATTAATGATTTTTTTTGGCATAAAAGAAAAGTCTCTAGCTAGAGGCTTTCAGTCCCTCGCTCCCTCTTAATTTCCGGAGATTCCATGGCGAACGACACACATGTAGATTGTATTAATGATATTTTGCCCCCAAAATTTTTGCACCTTTATGTAAACATTCATAAACATCTCATTTATCCATAACTTTTTCAACTAATAATATAGGGAGTACCTGCACAACCATTCATAATTTTTACAACTAATTATAATCTAGAGACAAAATTTGGTTCATGCATGTATGGTTCAAACCTTATCATGAGATAAGGGCCCTGATTTTTTGTTTATAGGGGATCCTTTTCAATACTGGAGTGACTAGGGTCTTAAGGTGTTTGGAGATATTATGTTAATAGGGTCTTAAGGTGTTTGGAGAGCTTAAAAGCTAAAGAGTGGAGATAGTGAGCTCATACCCTATATGTGTGGATGGGTTCTCTATATATATTGTTTTGGCCTTGAGCAGGTTGGGAAATTAAGCGTCAGGTGCGCGGTTTGGGAGGATATGGGCTAAATAGGTTTACCGGTCGCAAGACTAGATAATGTCGGACATAAGGGTATATGATCTCGATGTATACTCCATGTGGAGAGTGTTGAATCGTAGAATGCTCGATTTGGTAGTGCGCCCCTCTGTCGAACTGTATGGTGCTCTATGAGACGAATGAGAGATATTCCATGAATGCCAAAAAGGGAGCACTGAATTTGAGGATCGAGTAGGAGAGTGCGCTCTAGGAATGATGATGGATAAGAGAAGTTGAGCTGATAATGTACTCCATGGAGGAATACCGAACGAAAAAGCTCAAATAAAAAGTATGCTCCATGGAAAGGTTGGTGAACATGAGAGCATTCAAACTGATAATGTACCGATGCAGATGAGATAGACATATCATATATGGATCGTATGGACCATCAGAAATCCGTTCGAAAGAGCGTGTAACGTTTTGGATTTTGGGCCTGAGTTCCTGCAGGTGGGTCAACTTAAACAGGTCATAACTTTCAAACCGTAAGTCGGTTTGACTATTATTATACCTTTCTGGAGACTGAAGTTCCTGCCGGTGGGCCAACTTAAACAGACCATTACTTTCAAATTGTAAGCCTTTGTTTAGGGCCTAAAAAGGCCGTTATAATTTTCTGTCACAAGTTTTAGTTTTTATCGCTTTAGTTATTTTGGTCCGTTTGGATTGTTTTTTGGGATTTCTTTATTTTTATTTAATTTTCGTTATTTCCTGAGACTATTTAAAGGTTATATACCATAAATTTGAGGTTAATCAATGAATTCAATAATTTTATCAAATTTATTTTCTTTGAGTTTTCTGTGAGTTATTTGTGTGCCTCTGAATTGAACATGTTCCGCTGCATCATACACCATTTAGAGTAATGTTGAATGAATGGAACTCAAATTGATGATATGCTATGTGGAGGAATGTTGATTGAAGGAACTCAAATTGATGATATGCTATGTGGAGGAATGTTGATTGAAGGAACTCAATGTGATAACGTGTTGTATATACTACCGAGTGAAGGAGCTCAATTCGAATATGTATATCTACTACCAAAGGGAGGAGTTTAATATGAATGATATATGTTTGTACTACTGAACGGACGAGCTTGATCTGAGAACGTGCGAGCTTAATATGAATGATTTATATACTACTGAATAGAAAATTTCATAGATAATATGAATGTTTATTAAAATTTCATAATTAGGTTATCAAAGTTTTAGGAGTCTATCCCAAATTTACAAGGTAATCATCAAAATTTTTTAAAAATATTCAATTAAAACACGTTGGGCCACGTGCAACGCACGTGAAAGTTAAAACTAATTAATATTATAAAAATATGAACTATGTACACCTTCAAAAAAAAAAATCAACTGTATGTGGGGTATTTATTTTGGCATGGGTTTAAATAGCCCAATAACTTGAATCTGTTGCCAGGCCCAATACCTTAATAGAACCCAAAATTTTAAGCGGAGGCTAGCCTACTATTGTCCGATGGCCCATTGATATTATCCAAGTCCAACTAATTAACAAGAAATTTTTTTTTAAAAAAAGACTCGAATATAAATAAATAAAATAAATAAATTCAACAATAACAAATATGAAAACAATAGGAAGATATTCGTATACACATACACAAGGAGCAATATAATTAATGTTTACATAAAGTATAGAACATTATTAAAAAGAAAAATTTTAATGACCAAAATTATATATAGCTTAATTATTGTTGTCACTTGCACTTGAGATCCTGGAGAGATTTTGTTGACACATTGAATACAATGGTACAGTTCATTTCTGGGGATTTCTTCTTCTTCATCACTTTCAACAATTCCACTTTTCCTTTCAACTTAGCCTGGCTATTCAATGTCAACATGCTGGAACTCAATTCAGACCCAAGAGCCGTGGTGCTTGTTAATGCTCTGGAGTTAACTTCCACTGTAACATCCAATTTCTTGGTGGAACGAGCCCTGGCTCTGGCTTTAGGAATAACTGCTTCCCCTACTATTACACCATCATATAGAAAGTTCATAGTAGCATTATCAAATTTATAATGGCCGAAATTGGTGTTTTTTACCGTAACTTGGGCAATGAATTTGAGGTCAAATGAAGCAACTCCGGATCCAGTGTTGTTAGTTTCCATACTTTCAATGGAAATCAATTTTCCGATCCTTACTTTAGGGTTCTTAACCCTCATGACGGTGAGGGCAAAAGCCAGGATGACAGCAGTTTGGAAAACTGCAAAAGCTGCAATATAGATACCGCATTTGATCCTCTTCTTTCTTTTGAGCTCTTTGGCTTGCAAATTGGCTGATTCTTCGTCGCTTCTTGGGTGCTCGTGAGCTGGGGCTAAGGGATACACTTGCTGGTTTTTGTCGACAGATGCCATTTTTAAATCCGGAAACTCAAAAAGGGAAAGTTTCTCTTTACCTAATCACTTTTTTTCTTTAAACTGAATGGAATTGAGAAAGTGAAGCAAAGTTGTTTTTGTGGTAAAGTTATAGAGCAACCTGATATTTATATATAGCACTCGATGGGAATTGGGTAGACATAGAAATAATCAGCAAAATGTTGTAGCAATAGTGAATCAGACAGGTTCGACGAAGTGGGAATGCCAAAGTGATCGAGATACTTATTTTATTATTCAAGCAGAAATTAAAAGCGTGTAAATTTAGACTTTTGACATTCTAGATGGTCCTCGTGACTTTGGTAAGGACTTCGGATTTCATAATTTCTCTTATCGTAAAAGTTAAAAGATTTATAATTAAAATATCCGATAGAAGTTTCTATTCTAACCGTTTGATTGGATATTAAGATACCATACTTATAATTACTACTACTATACTGTTTATTATATATATACCAGGGAACGAGTCTTGTACTGCAGTGCAATCTAAGTACTCCTGGCCCTCCTTGGCAACACCTTTTCTTTTTTAATACCTATTTTTTTTTCAATTAAAAAATTTTGTAACCTCTTTGATCAATTAAATAATGAATCATCAAGTATATGACAATATGATATTAACAATTTAACTCTCCATTTTAACTTCCAAGACGTAATTGCTTAATGGGAGACTTGATTTGAACATTATATAATAAACAGTATGTAAGGTTTATTAATTATATGCTTAACTCCAAGAGTTAGCAATCAAAGTTTACTTAATTATATATGCTGTGGTAATTAAATAAATGAGAACGGATTCCTTATGTTTTTTACTGCTTTGCTTTGAATTTTGGTTAATGAAAATTGATGAAGATGCTTTGAAATGATTTGCTTGTTACGACTTACGACGACGTGTGGAAATTAATGTATGCTGGCCTGCCAAAGTAGATATTAACGATTAAGGAGTACTGAAATATTGATATTGACAGACGACTTAGAAAAACAAGTTTCTAATTATAAAAAAAGTCCGAACAATGTACTTATGCTATATTTAATTTAATTACTATATATATACTGGGAAGACTTTAGAGACAAGTTCATACATGATGTACATATGTGGTTAGTAGAGAGAATATTGAGGAATTTCACACTGACCCAAAAATATAGGTCAAATTGAGATTTTCATTTTTTCATCTCCATCTAATTCTGTTTCATTTTGTCCCTCCGAGGACATCCGATAAAATTGAGATTTTCATTTTTTTTTAGTTTGGTTGCATATGCTATTTCTTTTTTTTTTCTTTTCTTTTTTCTTCGGAAGAAGGAGGAAAAACATAACTGAAAAAAATATGCTTTCTCCTTCATCTGTTCCCAAAATACTACTGCTATTTATATATGCAATGTGATTAAGGTCCACAACCCAAAATTTGTCTTTAAGAACTAAATTCTTTAATTCATATATTGTATTAGTTTGAAATTAATTAATTTTATACGTCACATCCAAATAGTTAGTTAATTACTACTAACAGAGACTTCTTCCTCCGTTCATCAAATGCATCATCCGTATAAGAAGGGTTTGGCTAATCACCAATAGCAATACTAGTTAAAATTAATTAAAATACAATGCCACTCCAGTAGGCAATCGGAATTTGTATTCAAAACTACAAATAAAAAGAATACATAAGAAAAATAATAAATTGTAGTATTAAGAAATCATCACTACTTGCACTTGCTTATTTTATTACTCCAAACAGGCTTCAGCTGCTTCAACTACTTCAATTACTTTCTTCGCAAATTGACACAAAAATCATAAAGAAGTTCTTCCATCTCAGAAGCAAGCTAGGCAATTGTTCACAATTTCATCGATTAAATTGGTAGAGAAAAATGCTCCTCATTTCCTTGCCTTCATCCATTACACTTGGTCTTTGGCAAAATATAGTAGTAGTTCTTCTGCATCATTACTTATGCTTCCAAATCTATAAAGAAACTCATGCTTAATTTCCTCCAATTCCTCATTTGTGGGTGTAGGATTAATAAAATAAAAACACACATACACACACAAGTGGTGTATATATAATTGGAACAAAATAAAAGAAATCACCTATATATATTCACACACACTCCAATCATGATTCTTGAATGACTTTGTAGGTGTAAATTAATTTATGATGATATGAAAAAATAACATGAAAATTATTTTAAAAGGTAATGAAGGAACCAAAGAAGTTAGTTATAATGAAAAAGCATGAAATGCTCCTCATTCCTCCGAAAGAAAAAGATACATATCTTATTTTATTATTTTTTCATTGAAATATTTCACCTTACCATAAATTTATATATATATATATATATTATAGAGTATATATTTCTTTTTATATGGGTATGTATGTATATATGTGAAGATTTTATATATTAATTGTTTGGGAATATTACAATATATATATATATATATATATATGTGTGTGTGTAGAAAAAAATTCTTGGGCATCAAATATTTTTGATTATATTTAAAAATATTAATGAGTGAAAGAAAAATAGTAAGAAGATAATAAAAAAATTGAAGGACTGAATTGTATAGAATAAAATGTGTGAGGAACTAAATCACAAAGAATAAAAATAATCGAGAGATTTTGTATAAAAAATAAAATTGAAGGGTTAAATCAAGTAAAATAGAAATTATAAAAAGATTAAATATAAGGAGGGTGACGTGGCACCCTCTCCATCATCTATTGGGCTTGAGCTTTAAATATAATATATATATATATGCACACACACAGAGTATAGATTTGTATTCAAAATTGTAAAAAAAATACATAAGAAAAAATCATTTGTATATTAAAAAATGGATTTAAATTTGATGCATAGTGTATACATTCCATACACTGTCAAGTCATTAGAGATTGACACCTCATTAATGAGCAAAACATAAAATTTAGAGATCCTTCAAAATAAATATTAAAATTTTTTAATATTTAACTTGGTAATAAAATGTGTAAAACAAAAGCATTTGTATCCGTGGAAATAAAATCATTGAACCGTATAATCAAAACTTATGTGATCACCAAAAAAAAAAACTTAAGTCATCATGAATATCTTTCTTGATAATTCTAACTCCGAAGAAAAAAGAAAAAAAAAGAGAAAGAAAGGAATCTCTTAGATCCAGTAATTATATAACCAAGAATAGGATATAGCTTATTTTTATGGAAAGACAAACCAATTTGATAATCCAGAATATGTTTAATTTAACGGTGGGCTTCAATATATATGCTGAATTGAATTCAATTTATACCATCCCTGGATCTTGAGAGCTCTTATATATTTACTAATCATGACGGTGGACTTCTTCAATTGGGGTGTTACATTGGCTACTTGCATTGTCAGAAATACTATCATATAAGGAAGTTCAGTTCCATTCAGAAAGCCTAATATCAGAAATCATTGATGGCAAGGCAATCGTTCGCAGTTTCATCGATCAAATTGGTAGAGAAAAACAACCTCATGATTCTTCCAATTGCCTTGCCCTTCCTCCATTATTAGGCTCTCTGGATGGAAATGAACTCCTTATAATTTCCTGTTTAAGTGGCCAAAAGGAGAGGAGATGGTCAACCCTTTCTGACCAAGAAAACCAAAAGGAGAGGAAGTATATCAATGTGAAAGTCACAAGTCTCTTGAAAGTTTGTACCTGGGCCTAAAATTTCATGTTGGAAGAACATCAAGTGCTGGTTTGAAGAAAAAACTATCTTGACTCTTGGAGACAAGATAAATTATGCAGAAAAGCATTTTCAGTTGAAGGTTGCTTGATTTCCTAGAGCAATGGAAGAGTGGTATTTATATAATTCAGAATCATCAACCAAATACTTGTCTACTTCATTAGAAAATAAATTGACAAAGTCAGACTACTTAAACTTGGTAATTTAATATAGGAGAACTGAGTCAATCACTTGACTTTCCCAAATGTAAATTTACAATTTGTTGCATAACAGGCAATTTCCAAAGAATATTCATGAGTTTGGTAAGTACAATTTCTTCGTCATTGCTCAATTTTATGTTACTATATTGATTCATTTTGATTGTTTTACCTACTGAACACGACTTAAAGAACAGAATATATCAAAAACATGTATGTTAGACTCAAATATGAAAGCAAAGTAGGAGTAAACCGTAACAGGATTGTTGCTATCCAACCAGGTTTTGTTTCTGTCTTAAAATAGTCTTGTTTTTTGGGTCCATTATTTACATTTTTCTTTTTGGATTGGGGTGGTTGAAGGCAATTGTGTGAGAAAATATCATAAAACAATGACTTCTTTTTTTAGATTTTCCCAAAGTAAATGAAGATGATAAAACCTTGAAATATATGAGGATTAGTTGAATTCTCTGCTGCTGATATGTAAAATGAGCCAGCCACTTACCTTGGTCTTTGGCAAACTACTAGTAGTTGTAAATTTCATTTTACCAAGTCATAAATCATAAATAAAGATGTCCCAAGGGGACATCCCAGCGGTTAAAGCTTGGGACTTCTTACGGGAGGTTCCGAGTTCGAATCCTGGGATGAGCGGGGTGGGATTATGGGAAAGGAGATGACTACCTCCTATTGTGTAGCCCATTTCAATATCATGTTCATGAGTAGCAAAAAAAAAAAAAAAAACATAAATAAAGACCATCTAGTAAGTATACAAACAGATTCTGTTTCTTCCTGTCCCAAGAATATTGTATGTACCCTCCATTTTCTTACCCCTTAGTTCACTGATTTAATTTTCAAGTATAAATATATTGTAATAATCAGAGAATAGAATATATTTGGATACCTCAAAAGAATTCATGTAAAACAAATCAAATCCAGGTTACAAATAGATGGAAAAGAACAGTATCTACGTAAAACAGAGAATAGAAACAGAAATGCAAAGAAAAACAGAGAAATCAAACAACGAAATTCAATAATGATCTAAAAATTCCCAGAAAGCATCTTGACATATGATTACTTGCACTTCAAATCCTGCACGGAACGAGTTGCCAAATTGATCCCCATGGTGCAGCTCATTTCACCAGACTTCTTCTTCTTAATCACCTTCAATAAATGCACTTTTCCACTCAACTTGGCCTGGCTACTCAATGGCAAAACGCCTGCATTCATGTCGTTTCCTAGGTTTGAATTGCTCGATAACCTACTGGAACTGATGTCGATATTAATGTTGATTTTTTTGGTCTGTCTAGCCCTCGCACGACCCTTTTCAATAACTGCTTCCCCAACCGGCATGCCGCCGTAAAAGATGGTGACGGTGCTGTTTTCATACTTGAAGTGACCGAAATTGGTGTTTTTGACGGTCACCTGAGCCACCAGTTTCATTTCGAAAGAAGGCGAATTGCTGCTACTCCCACTGCTGAAACTCTCCACCGCCACCGCACCAAACCGAACTTTAGGGCTTTTGATACGCATCACAGTTAATGCAAAAACCAGAATGACTGCTGTCTGGAAAACAATAAAAGCTGCAACATATGCTAGGCATTTTGCATTGTTTCGTTTCCCTTCTCCTTTCATGCTGAATACTTTGGGTTCTTACTTGGATTCTTGCTTGGGAATGGAAATAGGTTAGAGACAAAAAAAAAATTGCTCAAAAAACTCTAAATTTTAGCTTAGTTAAGGTTGAAGACTTGAAGGTATATTTGACAGACATGGAAGGAATTAGCTATTTATAATAATGCTATAATAATTTGGGTACTATGTGAAACATTGATCATCAAGTAACATACCACTATATAATTTTTAACTACTACTAAATTGAAAACGTGTATCAAAGTCTTTTGAATCTCATATATTATAATAATGAGTGAAGCTTCTATGGTTGAAAAACTGGGTCAACGTCTAGATGCTCAGAGAAATAAATCCAAAACGAGTTTAGGTATTGTCGTGTTGATCATCTTTGAGGAAATTTGTAAGAGTTAACTAAGGAATTTCATCAACATAAGGTAAAGTATATTTAATTTGTTTTCATAATGTTTTTTTTTGTCTAGACCTCCCCACTATAATCCATAAACAATAAAAATAAAATAAATAAATGTCCGATCCGGTCAAATATGTTGAACCAGTATATATATACTATCTTGTATTATTATATTTTTAGAAAATTAAAGAATAAAAATGTGGGATTAAATTAGACAAAAAATATACCAATATATATAGCGGGCTTCTAGATTTTCCCTAATTAATTAAAATTATAGTAATAATAATAATTAAGTAGAAACAGGGGATTTCGAAAGAAAACAAAGAAGGGAAAAGCTAAAAAATTAGAAATGTTTCTAGCATGGTGGCTGTCTGGCTGATAAGCGAGGAATTTCAGGGTTCCTAGTTGGACGAAAACTAGTTTGAATTAAGCCGTAAATTAAAATAGTAATTGTTGATCATTTAACGGTAGAAAAATTAAGCTCATGGGAGATTTATTTAAAAAGTAGACCAGCTAGCCATTGTGGACCTCCGTACACTTCTAGTAACTTTAGTCTCTAATCAATATTAACGAACTTAGTAGCAAAAAAAAAAATATATATTAACGAACTTAATATTCCTTAAAAAAATATTGAACTTAATCATTAATTCCCATACATTTAATTTTTACTCATGGTATATGATTATTGTTCATATAGTAATTAAGGAAATAATTTTAGTTGGGGGGTCTAATTCTGCCCAAATTAAAAACAAAATAAAGAAGAGAAAAATATCCATTTGCCCAAGTTGAATTAGCATGCCTCACCCATTCTTTCCATCGTTATACATAGTAATCATCTTTTTTTTTTTTGGGTGAATAGTAATCATCATTTTCAGTGTTAAATATCTTTGCGAAATTTGTCTCCTATATTAATTAGTTAATCATATTTGATCAAGATTTTGTTTGTCTAGTTATGTAGCCAACTATGCTTGCTATAGGGAAAACTTCTTAGCTATGTTTGTTTAAACTCATTTTGAAACACCAATGTGAGTGATAAATGGCTCGTTTTAGCTTAAACTGATCTGAAGTTTGAGATCTTGAATTCGGATTAGTCAGATACCCGGGTGGGAAGAAAAAACTCATTTTGAAACAAAAAGATTCTCGATTTAATTGCAAGCTGATTTAATAACAACAAAAGAATCATTTCTATTTCTAACACAAACTGGGGCAGAGTACAAAAATCAGAACCGGAAGGCCAAACTAAAACAGCATCGACCAAATTAAACAAAAACATACAACAAAAACTGAAAATCAAGCATCTAAACTCTAAATATTATACAAATCATTTGCACTTTAAATCCTGTACAGCACGAGTTCCTAAATTGATTCCCATGGTGCAACTCATTCCAGCAGACTTCTTCTTCTTGATCACCTTCAACAGATGCACTTTCCCACTCAACTTAGCCTCGCTGCTCAGTGGCAAAACACCGGTGGCAATATCATTTCCAAGATTGGAGTTGCTCGACAAGTTGGCCGAACTAATATCAATGGTAACGTCGAACTTTTTGGTCTGCCTAGCCCTTGCACGTGCCTTAACAACAGCCACTTCCCCAACCTCCATGCCGCCGTACAAGATTTTAATCGTGCTGTTTTCATACTTGAAGTGACCGAAGTTGGTGTTTTTTACGGTCACTTGAGCCATCAGTCTCATGTCAAAGAAAGGCGAGCTGCCGTTTCCGGTGCTGAAATTTTCGACCGAAACGGCACCGAACCTGACTTTGGGAGTCTTGATACGCATCACGGTTAATGCAAAGGCCAAGATGATTGCTGTCTGAAACACAATGAATGCCGCAACGTATGCTAAGCATCTTCCCCTGCTTCGCTTTCCTTCTCCCTTCATAATTTTGCTTTAATTTGATCCTTCTTTAAAAAAAAATAAAAATTGTAGGGTTTTAAAGGGAATTCTCTGTGTTTCTTTTTCTAAGATTTGATTGGGTTAAGTTTAATTTGTGTGTTTTCTCAAGGCTTAGGTTGGCTCTGTATTTATAGGTACAATTTGAAACCTTGAAAGATTTGCTGATTCAACTCCACTGTTGTAAAGAGAGAATTGAGTGTTAGAGGGCGCAAGTGGGGGTTTAATTTTTAGTGTATTTTCTAGGCAGAGAGAGTTGATGGGGTCTTGTTTTTCTCTTCTAGATGATTGTTGTTGCTTTAACGTACGCGTTGCGTTGAGAATTTGAAATCATAATTTTTTAACTTTTGTTTGCTCTACTAGCTAGTTTCGTTTAACGTATGCTGCTTTCCTTGAAATTTTTGGCTTATGAATGATTATAAACTCCAATTAATTAATAAATCAAAACGAGGGAAGATGTGTGACATGATGATATATAATATAATAAACCAAGCAGCCTTTGGCCCCAAAAAAAGAAAATGAAAAAAAAAACCAAGCAGCCTACCCTTGACATTAGTTGAGTACCTTACTAGAAGGCCTACTTGTTTTGATTACTTACTGAAAAAATCACTAAATAAACTCGCTTTTGTTTGGCCCAAAAAAAAACTCGCGTTTGTTTATTAGCCAAATTAACAAAAATACAATAAATAAAGAATAGTAAGACGTCGCGGTCGTGCCAAAAAAAAAAAACAATAGTAAGACGAGACCGGGTCGTGGACTCTTAAAGTTTTGATTGGGCTGAGCAGCAGTCCATGTTAATTTTTAAGTATTCCATTTTTTTTAATTTAAGATTGAGAGAAAGCCAATGGGCCTCTACTAAGACTTTTTCTGGGCTAAATTTGACCACCTACAAAAAACCCGAAAAACCAAATGAAAGGAAAAAAATTTAAAAGAAGAAGAAGAAATGAAAAAGAGATTCTGTTATTGTAAAATTTTATAACTGAGTGTACCCATTTACATTTACATGAAGTAAAGAGAACCCTCTCTTGAATCTGTAATAAATAATAAGATCAAAGATAAAAGTAAACAGAATTAATTAAACTTACAAAAACTGTGAACATCATTGATTTACATCTCATCTCATCTCATGTCATCTGATCTCCCTTTATTGTAAACTAAAATAATGAATACTTAATTTTCTTTTATATAGTAATATAAGTAGCAGCTTGAAATCTTGATTACTGATTCAGCATCGACATTCTAGAAGGATTCCCCCAACAAAAACAAAATTGGCGAAAAGTTTGAAAAAGATAAACCCAAAATGAAAATCCCACCATCTCATCTCTTCATCACTTCTCAAGTCTCTGCTTTTTTCAAAATTGTCCTCTTTCTAAATCCCACCTATGAATGTCTACCAATCATGGCATGGCTGTCCTGATCAGATCAGCCTGCCTTTTCACTCTCATTTTCATTTCTCTTCCTCTTCCTCTCCATTGCAGCTGTACCGCACTCCTCTTGCTCGCCAAACATTTCATTTTGGGTCATTTGCTGCACCACGTGTGCAATGAAGACTCTCTCACCTTTATACTATACTACATTCCAAGCCATCTTCCAAATCATAATCATTCCCCCTTTCTTTTTGTTTTGTGGCTAATATTTAACCATGGACCGTAGAGGCGTAGACTATAATAATAAATTATTATATTAGTATTATATTATAATTCTATTTACCCTTCTTTTTTCTTTTTTTTTTCTTTTCTCCATTTTGCTCTGCTCTTCTATCTATCCTAAGAATGTACAGCGAGTACTCGTGCTTCCATGGCTTATTGCAAAAAAAATTTATTCTCGATTTACTGTCCTGCTAATTCTGTTTAGAAATGCTCCTTGTGGAATTCAAATTTAGTGGAACCTTTTTGGTTGAACTCATAGCATAGCTTGCTTAGTTCTTTAGCCAAAACCGGTGCCCCGCAATAAAAGACCCCTGCTCCACCACATTAAAAACCCACCACAACAAACAACATTAGAGAAGATACACAAGAAACGTTCTTCTTAAGTAATGTGCTTAAAAGTATTGAACTCACCTATCCTTGCATTGCAGTGCTTGGAACTTAGTTTAGAGAGAACGTTCTTCCATTTTGGCCTTGCAAAATGGGTCCGCACCTAATCATGGCAAACAGGAATAGGCATGTTGTTACAATGTCGTTAATACATTAATTAGAGTCAGTTACCCATATATTCTGTAGGATGAACTTGTGAAAGTGACAGATTGCTCACTGCAGATCAGTCTTATCATAAATTCTTAACTATCTTAGATGTGATGTTGAGAATCCTAAAAGACAATGACGTTGGTGGAATATGCTCTCTGTACCAAATACTAAAAAGGTGGAATATGCTATGATAATGAAAATGACAGACGAAACTTACCCTGGTGCCAGAAACGATGTCGACTCCATTTTTGGCATGATTTAGTGCTTGCACCATGGTGATTAGAGCTGAACGTGCGTCTCCTTCCTCGTACACGCTAGTCAAATAGTTATGCATTTCAATCACACCCTAGTGTTCAAAGGGACAAGTTGATTAGTAACACTCGAAAGGTATTCTTATAAGAAAATTATAAGCAGCTCTTTATAAGTTGATTATTTCTCTTACCCTTTGATCAAGGTCTGCAACTTCATTCATGACCCCTTTGAACCAGTCAAATGAACCTTGCTCCCTAGTTACCCAATAAAAGTAGGCATTGGTAGTCTTAAGAGTTTTCTTTCGTTTCGGTGAAACTTTGGAACTGTTAGAATCATTGCTCCCAATACTTAGGTCTGAGGTCCTGCTGGTGTCTGAGACTAAATCCTGACCATGAAGAAGTACCGGTGTGAATCCCAAAAGGAAACATTGTAGCAACCATGATTAACCAAATAAGCCAGATCCATTAACTTAGAATGAGTTACTTACCGCCTGCTCTTCCATCTTGACAATGTTGTTAAGCAGATCTTTTAGAATGCTGATGAATGGGGTTGCACCAATTCCAAGCCCCACAAGTAACAGGACATCATACTTCCTATAGTCTTGTGCAGGGGCACCATATGGCCCATCTATTAAGAGCTTCGGCAAACTGTTCTTAGACAAGAACATCAAGGATCACCCATAATTACTCAATAATTCCTCTAAATCAAAACACTTCTAAAACAAGAAGACAATATGATATATATAGTAAGTTTAGTAACATTCGAATGGATGTACCTTTTCTTAGTTGTCTCATCAGCCCTGAGAAGCCCACTTTTTCCAGCTACAGGAGGTTCACAAACCTCTGAGAATAGCTTTCTGAGCGCTTGGGTCCAGTCACCTAGCTGACGGATATGAACACTAAGGTAGTCATCACCAGGAGCAGAGGTGATAGAAAATGGATGCCTGGTTCAATAAAAATGCTCATGAGTCTTCAAAAGGGGCAAAAAAACTGGCATCATGCACGACTGAGCACCTACTCCCATGACTCTACCCCCATCTCAAACATGACTTTGGAATTAACCTATTGAAACTTTTAGTGCTTTAAACTCCCCCTTCATTCTCACTGGAAGCAATTAAATGTTGAAATGAACCTTGTTGTACTCATATTAGTGGGCTGTTATTAGCAGCAAATTGAATCTAAATGATGTCCCTTTTCATCCACTTGTATTGTGGATTTATTTCTAGGGAGGTTATTTTGGAAATTCTCAAAACAATTTATTACCACCAGTGGAAGTAAACCAGCTGAAATCAGGCCTAAAATAATATAATATGCTATAGATTTTTTACTTACCATTCAAATGGAGAGACAGCAGGGCACTGGACAAACATGTACTGTCCACTCTTATACCGAAATTGAGGTGGCTTAGACATTTGTAATGTAAGGACACTACCTGGATAAATTGCAACCTATATATTTAGAATTCAGGAAACAAGAAGATTATCAGTCAAAATATACTGCAATTTTGATTTAAAAGATCGGAAACAAAAGCAAATCAAGTAAATTGAGCCTCACAGTCAAGGAGACAGAATCCCCATTAATTGGTCTCATTGAACTTTTCTCCCTATTTTCAGCTTATCAATTATCAAACTTGTTTCTACACCGAATCATAGTTTGTCAGTTATGCTCACCTTCAAAAGCCGGACAGTATAGAAACCAGATCGGAAAAATCTCAGGGTCCTTTCTCCAGCATATAACAAAACTGGAACAGCTAGGTACATCCAAGTCTGCAACAGAAATTCGATTAGTTGAACTACAGTTACAAATGCTTAAAGAGATCATAACATCTTGCAGTTATAATTTTTGCAATCACTTGAGAAAAGATGAAGATTTGAATACATACCGTCTTACGGTACCAATCGTGCACAAGATAAAGGAATACACCGTGGATGACGAGCAAGACATAGACAATGACAAACAGGTGATGTGAATACCAGAAAGCATTGAAGCCAGTTATTCTATCAAAGGGCTTCGGCAGCTTAATCAGGTTCCGCCTAAACCATCTTGTTGCCAGTGTAAAAGCAATTATCATGCAGATAAGCATTAGGATTCCAGTCACTCCTTCAATCCCTTTTACCAGGTCTATATATGTTGGTTTAAGACTTCCGAAGTCATTGCTTAGATCATCATCGTACTTGGATTTAGAAGAGTTGATAAGCCTTGGAAAATCACAGGCAAGATGGTTACCCGCATGGAGAATGACTCCAATTACAATTGCTGCAGCAATTGTCTGCACAAATTCCATGAGGAGGAAGAGAACATTAGAAATGAGTTGAATGAATTATGAGCAATTTTTTAACCTCAATAAAATCTGCCACGACTAACAAGTAGCAAATTGCGAATGTTTAAATTGTTTTCGACTTAAGAACATGGTTAATCAGGGATTCGAATCAAGTCAGTACCATGAAATGTGTATACCACTCTCTAACTCTTCTAACCTTGTATCATTCTGCCAAACTGAAAATTTAGATGTATCAATATGCTAGTTTTACATTCTTCATAAGCTTAAGTAGTTAATTGATGATTAATTAGCAGTTACACAGTACCAGATTTTGCCCTGTGTTTATCTTGAAAAATCCCAATTTCAACGGATTGTTTGCTGTTCCATTTTGGACAAAAAAAAAAGTATCTGTTTGTTTATATTAGGCAATTTTTGTCATCGCCAAAATATATAGAAAACAACACCCAAAAATGTTTCAATTTTTTGTATAGTAGTATCCCCTAATTTCTACCACAGAAAAAAAAAAAAAGTTATATGAAGTCTGTTTAGTTGTCAACTTTTGCTGCGTGAACGTGTGATGCCCCCCCACAAAATAAAAAATAGACATCACTGTTTTAAGAGCAAGCTAAAATATCAAGTAACGATCTATTATTGTCTTAATGGCTGAAATCAACCCATCACATGCATTGACTTCTATGATCATCAACCCCCACCTGGGACCCAGAGGATAAGCGTAGAAGACAAGCATAAACCATAGAGGAAAAAAGAAATTAAGCCTGAGTTGGTAATGGTATACACACCTTGTGAAAGTTGATATTGTCGTCAAAAGGCACAAAGTGACTCAGCTTGGTGGACCTGAGCCAAGTAATTGTGTTTCTGCACACGGGCAAGAGGATAAGAGCCATGTTAAACTTCAGCGTCTCAGCTGCTCCCTTGGCTGTGAGGAGACAATAGCCCATAACCTCAAAAGCTTTCTTCTGTTTGTACTGAAAGAACTTCCAAGTAAAGAGCCCTATCATAATCATAATCCACAATGAAATGACCCATATCCTCTTCCAGTTTTCTTCCAAATAGTATACAAATTTGGAGCTCATTCTTCTGATTCTGCTCTTTTTTCTTAATCCCTGCAAGTTTTGGCTCAATGCTTGGCTTGTGTAGCTTAGGGCTTGACTATAGCTCAGATACGTGTCCTTTTGCAAGAGAAGTGTCTCCAATTGCCATAGCTGCATCATTTTCATCAATCGTCATCCACCAAACCATTCAATTATGGGACGAAAATAATATACTAAACAGTATTGAATCATCTGAAAATTTTCAGTAATGTTGCAAAGGACAAGATTATCTTTGATTTTGTCAACTCGTTACACTATCAGTGATGCAGAATGCAGGACGCGTGCATGCGTGAGTGAGTGAAGAGAACGCGTATTCGAAAGGGGAATAACCAGAAAGCAAAGCTCACATGGGAACCCAACTGTGTCAGGTCCGCCATTTGGCAGGGACCATAAGATCAAACCGGTCAATCATGGGATGAAGTTGGTCAGGACCCCTTCAATCTATGACCAAATAACAACAATACCCTTTGCTCAATGCTTTTAATTTTAACAACTCTAACGAGTAAAACAAAAAAAAAACATCAATAAGGAAAACAAAATAGAAGAAAAAAGAATAAAGTTCAAGGTAGATGCCAGATAGTGACCTTACAAGTTGAGTTTGTTCTTATATATACTCCTTAATTTTAACATTGAGATATTAAAGGGAAAAAAAATACACTCACGTGATACTTAAAATTAAATGTGGTAACTATTGACAAGTCACAAGATACTTCATAATTCTGCAATACCATATTTTTTGGTTGTACTTATTTATTGGAAAGGAACTTAAGGCACCAAATTTTTTTTTTCTATATCCATCAAGCTCAAGCTACTTGGCATGAACTCAAAAATGTAAGTTTGTAGACTTTAGTACAGTAGTACTATTATTAGAAATTGTTGAACGACCCAGAATGTAAGGAACTGTTTACCAACATTAGATAAGTTGAGCTGTCCCTAGTAAAAATGACTATTCCTTACTTGATCATTCTTTCTTCGTCACGGTTGAACCAAATCAAAACCGGATTGTTTGAAGATTTGATCATTTTTCGCCTAACAATAGACTTTGGAAGAAAATGTCCAATTTAAGAACTGTTTCCCTTTGTTTTCTTGGTTTAAATGATCAAAATTCCTAGTCAATGTTACCCCATTCAATATCTTCACTAAAACTAAATTTACAAGCATGGAGTCTAATTTAATTTGAAAAATAAAATGAAGACTTACTGAAAATATATATACTATTAAAATAATTGTTCAAAAAAATACTATTATAATTATCACAATTTGCTTAATTTATTGGATTCTAGAACATTGATCCCCCTTTTTAATACCTTAATTAGTAATTAAATACTATGTAAGAGTAATGTAAGACCAAAGAAGGTAAAATTTGGTCATGGAAAAATTAGTGTACCACATATAATTAGATGAACCAACCTCAATGTATCCAAGTCTTTCGGGGTCCAACTCTTCCATGATCAGAGCTGCATATTCTTCCGCCTGCTCCTTCAATCTTGATAGCTTGTTTGCTGAAGCGCTTAACATGATAATCTATACAGGGGAAGGGGAAAAATTAAATTAAATTACTACCCAAAAGAATTTAAATATGGACCAAAATACCCCCACCAACCGCACTAAATTATTACTGTTAAATGATCACGGGAAAGGAGAATTTTGAAAAAGAAAGAGGTGCCATCTGTCCAAACCCTTTGAATTTGAAGAATGAAGATAAATAAAATAAATCTAATTATAGATAAGATGCTTGAAAAAATGGTTAACGTCAGAGACCCAAAGAAAATTGGGGTCGTTTTTTTTTAGAAAGATGTATTTAATTTTATTCATTTAATATATTGGAGTGGTTAGCTACTTAATTTTATGAATTTTCTTATGATTTAAGGTCACCCAAATACCCAATCTTGCCTAACGTTGATTATAATAACCCAAATGACACCCTGTAAGCAAATTTTTGATCAATACAACTTATTAACTTTAAATTACTTCTGTCTGACGATCAAAGGGCGGCCCATGACCATTTTTTTTATAAAAGAATTGAATGAAAACTTTAATATTAGCAGCGGACAATATCTTTGGCTAATTTATGCATGTTGGATTACAAAATTAGTTTAACGTGGCTGCCTAATCCAATTTCAGTTCAATAAAAAAAAAAAAAAAAAAGGAAGAAAAACTTTACCTCTTTTACTTCAGCCTCAGTGATTCTACCATCTTCATTCTTGTCCACCCTGTGAAAAAAAGAAATTCAAATATTAATTTACAAAAAGACGATTCTGTCCAATTTTTAATTGCATCACTGTCACTGAGTTCGGAAAATATGGAGCGAATCTCAGACTCAAACAAAGTTTGGAGTTGAGATATAGTGAACTTTGGATTAAAGATAATTTAAAAACGGATTAATTAATTAATTAATTAATGAACAAAAGCATGATGAATTAATTAATAAATAATAATGCGTACATGTCGAAGAAGATCTGGAGGCGAGAATCGAAACTCTGATCGGTGATTTGAGACCAATATTCATAAAGTTCATCTTTGCAGATTTTTTCAACTTTTAATCTTCTTCGTCTACTCAATGCGTCGAACATCTCCAGTGCAAACTCCTTCGAGTCCTTCATTCCTTCAAAATTGAAGTAATCAATGAAGAACAAGTTACACTTTACACGCAATAGTTAGAAGACAGATTCAAATCAAAGCGTTTAATAATATAATTTAAAAAAAATTAAAAATTAATGTGGTGATGAAATGAACCTATGCATTGTGCGAAATCGGAGCGAAAGAGGAAACCGTCTTTGGCGAGTTTGTTGAAATTGTTTTGAACTTCTTCCCATGCATTGGCTTTGGTGTTACTAATAAATCTTAATCCACGAAGTGCTTTTTGAGCACCGGAGCGAGTCCGGTCGAGTTGAGCTCGTTGCTTCCTCAAAGCTCGAGCGGCTAAAGCCGAGTCGAATCCGGAGTGTCCGTTTCCCCACGAGAACTTGCGTCGGAGTTCGGCTTTTAACTCGTGTGAAAACTGCTTGGCTTTGGCCACTGCTTCGGCCTTTAGTTCTTGCGAAAACTGTCTCAATCTATTATTGGATGAGCTCCGTTTAATCGTCGGCGATCGCGAAGCTGAAGCCGGAGTATCGGCTCCGTCATCGACGGTGATGACGGTGGCCGGCTCGACGCTGCGGAGGATGATGGTGTCATCGTCTTGGAGATCAAGAGTGACCTCGACGAACTCCTCGGCGGAGTTGGACTCAGTCCCCGGCGAAGCGGTGGAGCTGAGAGTGGTTTTGGCGGGAACGGTGTCAGAGGCCCAACGCCTCTCGTGCGTCGGTAACGAAGCGCCTCTCATAATATTACAAAAAATATATACAGCTTTGATTACTGTTTGTTAATGTGATGACAATTCTGGAAATTAAGAAAGAGTTAAATCAAGTTCAGTTGTTGAAGAAGAAAATATATATTACTACTCCATTAAAACAGAAGAGTTGAATATAAAAGGGAAGAGAGAGGAAACGCGGAAGGAATCTGAGGGAAAAGACAAGAACGCGGAGAGCAGCTCTGGGGGAAATGAAAAGGGAAGAAGGAAAAGGACAATATTTCAGGGACCAAAGGGTAGGGAAGAGAGATTTATTTATATGTGTTGGATTTTGAAAGAGAAAATTATGATTATTTAAAAAAATAATTACGGATTATAATATTTTATTGTTTTTTTTACTTAAATTTAATAAAGGGGATGTTTGGGTTTATAAATGGATGTTGCTAAACACCGTTCCAGTTTTTTTACCAAAAAAAATTACTTCCTCCCTAGGAGGGTGCCATGCCATGGACATGTGCCTCCCTCTTGGGGCGGCATGCCGTGGCACAGCCGCCCCAAGAGGGCGGCTATGTCCAATAGCTTGCCGCCCTCTTGGGGCATCACTGACAACAATTTTTTTTTTTCTAGATCTACAATCTAAATCTACAAAATAACAACATATATTTCATAAAGATTTTTATACCGGTAAAGATTTTAGTTTGAAGGTTATTTGAAGGTTTTAAAAAATTTGAAGTTAGAAAGTTGAAAAATATGAACAAATGGCAAAAGTGTAAAAAGTGGGACGGTAAATAACAAAAAGGAAGCTATAGCAATTCAGTTTATGGATATGGGACCACTTTGAAAGAGAAAGGAAAGGAATTGGATTCATTATATCATCTTTTTTTCTGGCTTTTTGGAATATTTTGGATGTTTGGATTCACGCGTTTATGCTTTATATTGCTTTTGTTTGGAAAAATATAGTTGCGAGCTAGAAAGTAAAATCAAAGAAAAAGAAATGGGAGTGTGAACGATTTTGTACTTAAAAAGTATTATTGAGAACAAAGGAATAATTTGCAAATTCCTTTTGTGGGACGTGGTCTCTATATGATACTCCTATTTTAGAAATGATTCTCTTTTCTTTGGAAAACATATTACATTCCTGGATCTTAAACGTGCAATTACTATGAATATATATATGAATATAACAATTTCCAGACAAATGAAGTTTAGTTTCTTATAAGAAAATGATAGAATTAAGCTGTAACTTGACATGCCTTGTCTTCTTCAATCTCATTTGTATATATGTTGACACTAAAATAAAACAAAGAAAATAATATATATAATAGTATAATATAGGTAAAGAATTTACCTAATATATGTATTAGGTTGAGTGAAAATAGTTTGTTTGATATACTGAATTCAAGTATTATAAATGAAAAAAACAGGCATTGCAAGAATATACATCTCCATTTGTGATTAGATATTACTTGCCTAAATTTGTCAATAGACAATATTGTGATTATTAAATATCACACGCTTATAAAAAAAAAAGTAAAGAACTTTGATTAATTAGTTGGATAATTATTTGATTTATTATGTAAATTTTATTGGTGAAAATATATTATATAAATTTTAAGCTTTACAGGTGAAGAGTTGATACATACTCTATTCCCTAACTAATTTTATATTAAAAATTATTCTAAAAAAATACATACTAACTCTTAGACTCCGCATATATAGTCTATTGAATTTCAGCGATATATATTGTACAATTTTTCTTAGTTTAATTATTAAATTAAGAGGAAACGTATCAAGAATGTAAAATAAGTCATCAATCAACAATGCAGTACTGTCTACAATCCTTTCTTTGCCCCATTTTTATCGACATTATATGTGAGTTCAGTTTCCATAATCACATAAATTATTGGATATATGTTGATTATATTTTTGTTGTATTGAATATTGATGCAAAATACTGTAGGACTAATATTAGTTTATATATAATCTTACTAGATCACAAAAATAAGCACAAATCAAGAAATATTAAATTTAAAAAAGATACTAATTCGAAAATTTTAGAGTATCTAAACAGATGAGAAACGTTTATTTATTTTATGAAAACAGTAGGGAGTGGAAGAGTTGACGGTAGGCATGGTGGGGGAGTCAACGTCGTCAGGACGGTAAAAGAGTGAGTTACAGCTTTCAGTGATTTGATTTGACTGTTTGGCTGCTTCAATATTTAATTACCACTACCATTTCTTCTTGAACAATGACTGAATAAGCAAGCAATTGATAAGGATAATGCTAAGCTTCATTCTATTAATCAAGTTAACCCTAGATAATTCTTATTTATCTCAAGTATTTATCTTCTTGTATTTCACCTTGATGTAAACTCTTATACTTCATATTATTATAAATACATAACGTCTGATCACTTTGAGATTAAGTGAAACAGACTTACCAACATTCATTGAATTCTATCATGGCATCCGAGCCAGTTCTTTCCTCCACCTCTTCAGCTGCTCTCTCTTCCTCCTCCTCCTCTGGTCACACAACCACATCTTCACTTGGCTTCTCTCTATCAACCTCAAATGCCGCCACTACCAACTTCAATCACCCTGTTCAAGTGCGATTAGATCGCAATAATTTTCTTCTCTGGAGGTCTCAACTACTACCTGTAATTAGAGGCCATAACTTAGTCGGATTCATTGATGGAACCTTGTCTTGTCCTTCTCAAACCATCCTCAACACTTCAACAGACGGATCTGCTTCCTCTGAAACTCCCTCTCTCGTTCAAAACCCTCAATTTGCTGCTTGGCAAAGGCAAGATCAACTTCTTCTAGGCTGGATTCTTTCTTCTCTAACAGAACCAGTCCTTGCACAGGTTGTTGGATGCACAACCTCTCACTCCTTGTGGACCTCATTGGAGAAATTATATGCTAATCAATCAAGAAACAGAATTATGCAGCTCCGTCTTGAACTCCAAACCACAAAGAAGAAAAATCTGTCAATCTCAGATTATCTCCAGAAACTTAAGACAGTGGTTGATAACCTTGCTATAGCCGATCATCCAGTCTCTGATCAAGATTTAATTTTACAAATTCTTGCAGGTCTTGGTCCTGAATATGATTCTCTAGTGGTTTCCGTTTCCACTCGCAGTGAGACAGTAACAATGGATGACCTTCACAGCCTCTTACTAGGCTATGAGTATAGGTTGGAACAACACACTCTTGCTGAGCCGATCACGGCTAACATTGCAACAAAAACAAATTCTTCTTCTTCTAGGCCACCACACAATCAAGAACGTGGTAGAGGATCTTTTCGTAGTCGTGGCAGAGGCCGTGGAAGATCAAATACTAGCTTCAATTCAAATGCTTCAACTGGCAATTTCACCAATCGACCTCAGTGTCAAGTTTGCTCAAAATTTGGGCACTCTGCATTGGATTGTTTCCACCGCTTTGATCATGGATACCAATCTACACAAACCACAAACTCATCCGCACTAATGGCTTCATCATCTACTGTCACTCAAGATGATGATTGGTATCCAAATTCTGGGGCTAGCAACCATCTGACTGCAGATTTATCCAACATGTCCATCCACTCAGAGTACCAAGGACATGATCGTGTGAAAGTAGGAAATGGAACAGGTTTGCCTATTAAACATGTTGGCTCTTCCAAACTTCCCTCCCTTAATCGTCCTTTATATTTAAACAATGTTCTTCATGTTCCTTCTATCACAAAGAATTTAATTAGTGTCTCTCAATTTGCTTCTGACAATAATGTTTATTTTGAGTTTCACTCTTCTCATTGTTTTGTTAAGGATCTATTCTCGGGCCAGGTCCTTCTCAAGGGCGTTCTGGATAATGGTCTCTATCGATTGGTTCCCATTCCATCATCTCAAATCTAGTTATCCACCTCAAGTTTTAGTCGGAGAACGTGTGTCTTCTGATCTTTGGCATCAACGGTTGGGTCACCCCTCTCCTAGGGTTGTTCAGCAAGTTCTTTCTTCCAATAAATTGCCTGTTAAAGGCAACAAATTTTTATCTTTTTGTTCTTCCTGTCAATTAGCAAAAGCTCATAAGTTGTCTTTTCAATTGTCCACTTCTATTTCTAATAATCCTTTGGATTTAATTCATTCAGATGTATGGGGACCTTCTCCTATTTTATCAAATAATGGACATCGTTATTATGTCAGCTTTCTTGATGATTTTAGCAAATATACATGGATTTTTCCTATGTCTCAAAAGTCTGAAGTCTTCCAAATATTCAAAAAATTCCAAATTCAAGTTGAAAATTTCTTCAATCAAAAGATCAAATCTGTCCAAACAGATTGGGGAGGTGAATATCGTAATGTATCCTCATTCTTAGAGTCAAGTGGTATTCTTCATAGAGTACCTTGCCCTCATACACATGAACAAAATGGAAAAATTGAGCGAAAGCATCGACACATTGTTGAAACAAGTCTTACTTTGCTTTTTAATTCTTCTGCACCTTCCTCTTATTGGTATGATGCTTTCTCTACTACTGTTTTTCTTATTAACAGTCTTGCTACATCAACTTTGAAAAACAAAAGTCCATATGAAACTTTGTTTCACAAAATTCGAAATTATAAATTTTTTAGAGTTTTTGGCAGTGCATGTTTTCCTTATGTTCGTCCTTATAACTCTAATAAGTTACAGCCTAGATCATTAAGGTGTGTTTTTCTTGGGTACAGCTCCAAACATCATGGCTACAAATGCCTTCATATATAGTCTGGTAAAATTTTTACCTCTAGACATGTTGTTTTTGATGATCTTTCTTTTCCCTTTTCAGAAGTAAGCCCTAATCAGAACCATTCTAATCCTACCGCAATTCTTCCTCCTTCCAGCTCAATTCCAACCGTTATGTCAGATACTTCTTCTATTGATCAGTTCAAAACGTTATCTTCTTCCAATTCTAGTTCATTGAATTCCAAGAAGCAATCGACTGTGGCAAGGTCAAGCACTGAAGCTGAATAACGTAGTGTTGCTCATGCCACTGCTGAGCTAATTTGGCTCCAAAGTCTACTACGTGAACTTCAAGTTTATCTTCCTATTGCTCCAACTCTATGGTGTGATAATTTGAGCACAACTTATCTTACAGCCAATCCTGTTCTTCATGCTCGAACCAAGCATATTGAACTGGACTACCATTTTGTTCGCGAGAAGGTAGCAACTAAAACACTTGATGTTCGGTTCATCTCTTCTGCAGATCAAGTAGCATATGTTTTGACAAAGCCTCTGTCATCTCCACGATTTATTCTCCTCCGAGACAAGCTTCATGTTCTTCCATCACCCATACGCTTGAGGGGGAGTGATAAGGATAATGCTAAGCTTCATTCTATTAATCAAGTTAACCCTAGATAATTCTTATTTATCTCAAGTATTTATCTCCTTGTATTTAACCTTGATGTAAACTCTTATACTTCATACTATTATAAATACATAATGTCTGATCACTTTGAGATTAAGTGAAACAGACTTACCAACATTCATCGAATTCTATCACTGATGTCTGCCAATAAGTTTCTTTTTCCATCGTAGTATAGTAGTATTAGTGGCACATTTGTTTTAGGATTTGATCATTAACTGATTATAAACAACAAAGGAGTATTTAAGTCTAAGCAACAATAATTTTCATTTGATATATATACTATTCAAACTATTACTTCTTAATCATAGGAAAAATATTTAATACACCATGACTCCATGAGTAAGTTTAACAGACTGCATGTACGGTCCTACGGATCTAGAAGGATGATATGTATCCCCTTAAATACTAGATTAAATTATTAAAAATATAATTAATTCTCAAATTGGGTACTTCTCAACCTCTAAATCTACTTATGAAGTTGAAAAACTACGAGCACTAATGGTGTATCAAATAACAACTCGTATATTAATATGCTTTATAATTAACAATTTTTTTTTTGATACAATATGATTAACAATTAATATATAGGATATAAGATCTTAGGTTCAAAAATCTAATGGATAAAAAATAAATGTTGGAAGGGTTTCATCCATTTATAATCTAATGATTCAACTTTGAATTAATCAAATCAAATATAGTGTAATTTACATGATATAATCAAATCATAAAAATCAAACGGGAAATTAATTATAGGAGTATGAGTTGAAGAACAGGGTATTTTGGAAAAAAATCTAATTTACATTGTTGGTTAATTTGGACTTTGGACTGCAAAATTCTCATATAATTGATGTATTGAATCCACTTTGTAGACTTAAGGGGATTAGTGGAAGTTGCTATAACTTAAGAAATATAAATTCAGATTCTGTCGACAGAATTGAGAATACAAATCCTTTTTTTTTTCTCGGTTACACACATTAGAATTCATATATAGAAACATTGGCTAATTGTGTCTTTTCGACAAAGCTAATATATGGATACTTTTCTTAACCATGTTTATACATAACTTGATTGAATTGAATTTCTAACCGACAATCATATATTATATATAGTAGAAACACTACTAGTCCCATGTCGCTGTATTCGTGGCCAAAATAATATTTAGATTTTGAAAATGCTTTTTCATCATTTTAGGATCTTGCTTTTGCTTTCACAAATCAAAAATTGTATATTACAATATTTGTAAGAAAACATCTAAATTAGCTAGCTAATTAAATGAAATCATGCTTTAAACGGGAGATTATCATTTTTAGTTAAAACAACAAAGTGTGTGGTTCTCAAGTTTACAATAAACTAGTGAGAATCTTTGGATTAAAGACTACTAATTAAGTGCCTCTCATTAATTTTAAATATTACCAACCGGACGGTTCTACTACTAGTAGCTACTAGTTATAATATTGAAAATTCAAGGTTTTGCTTAATTAAGGGTATACTTCAACTCTCTCTAAATATAGTCCCTCGGCATGGTAATGCTACTGCCCATGCTTTAGCTGTCTTGGGTTCCTCTATGACAGAAGACTTAAATTGGATAGAGAAAGTACCTAATTCAGTTTTAGTTGTATTTCAAAACGGTTGTAATACTTTACCATTATAATAATGAAATCTCCTAGACTTCTCCTTAAAAAAAAAAAAAAAAAAAAAAAAAACTCTAAATATAAACCCAAACGCCTAGCTTAAAATATATATACACAATGCAAAAAGATTTGGGATTCTTGTTTGACTTGGCTACCTTATAGAATAATAGTAGAATTTATAGCTTCCATGCATCGAAATTAAGGGAGAACAGGATCAATTCATATTCTGCCAAAAATTTAGAGACAGCAAATTAACTTGGGAATTTGATGTTTTTTTTTTTGGGGCATTGGGAATTTGATGTTATAAATGGCTTGGCATGTCCATATGGCACGTATAGTTTCAAGTTTTAGCCAAAAAAAGACGCTTAAATGAAATTGCATGCGTCAAAAAATCACATGTGCCAACAAAATTTGTCTCGAGTATTTGGAGCATCATGATGTTACACATATATATACATATACTTAATTTCATGTCAAACTTGTTTTTCAACCACTGAATCATCACGTTTATATGATCCCATTAACTCTATATATATATTATTTCAATTTTTCAGGACGAAGTTGGAAGAAGAAAACAATGGGTCGTTTGTAATTATTTTCTTTCATAATAATAAATATTCTAGTACATATATATTATCGGATCATGTCTGTCGGGAGAAAGGCAGAAATCAAAATCTTGATCAGACACAATATTATTGTATGCATATAGAGTTTTTTTTTTTCTCTTAAATTATGATTAATTAATGAATATTGAATATATAATTTAATCCCATGGAAGCTTCCAAACAGAATTTTATAGTACTCAAAGCACAAAGACAAGTACAATTTCAATGGGTATGAAATTAAATGGTTCTAGAATGAAAACGATTTCCAAACTGTTGTATTGCAAAGTACTGCAATTGTGTTTCTTAAAAAATGAAGAAAAAAAAGAGCAGATTTTAAAATTTATGTGAACAAAAAAACTGAACCTAACCCCATCAGAAAAATGTAGAAAATACAAGCTAATATGTTGAATCTGTGAAGTTAGTGAGGTAGCTTAGTTGGGTCAAACATGAATTTATCATTGTTTTTGAATTATAATCACAAGTGCATATATGTAAGACTGATGATATTGATTAATTTCCAATATAAATAATTCTGATCAACTAAAGAAAATAACTTGTTCCACAAGGAATCTGGTAATGCAAATGCAATCTTTCTACTCATGGAAAAGAATATCCGGCTGACAATCATCATCCACCAAACCAGTAATATTACTCACAAAATTATAAGAAAAATTAAAATAAAAAGTCCACTGTATTCGAACTTTTTGACAGTACTTACATCCCATTGATCACCTAAACTGCTTACTATCAATAATGTTAATTATTTCAACAATAATTTCATGATCTTATTAATTACTAGCTAGTTTAATTAGTATATAATTGTTAGATTATTAGAGAATACAAATAGATATAACATGCATTCATAGAAAAGAAAAGGTTATTATAGATCATATGGTTCTTGTTTGATTGGTAGAAGAATCAAAACTAGCTAGGGAAGTTCATAGGCCACCTAACCTATTGAAACTTTAATTTCTCACCCCATATTGCTCCTTTCGATTGAACCAAACAAAAAAAAAAGTGAGAAGAATAAGAAAACGAAAGAAGGGAAATGAATTATATATACTAACACCTTTGAATAATATCTATAACCCCTTTTTCTATTTAATTACCTTGAAACTACAAATGACTAAACATGCATGATATATCATTTGAAAATGATATATATAGTGTGTTTGTACATTTCCTTGAACCCTAATTTACTTTGTTGATAGGCATTGGATGTATATATTTGTTTTTTATAAATAAAAAATTAAGGCTCAAATGGGTTATAACTATAAATTGAGACCTTGCAAATTGCAATATTCTCAAATTCTCACAATATATTCTAAGCCCAACTTATTATTAAATCAGAGATTATGCAATCTTTGGCCATCGAATCATGCAACCATTTTCCAATATTAATTTGAGTTTGTTTGTATTTCTTTTTCAAGAGATATATATCTTAAACCATTTCTTGCTAGTGTTTGTCCCCATCACCATTGCATTTTATTGAAGTATTCATTACAACTATTGACTCTAACTGATTAATTTGCTTCAATAATATTCATCTATCAATTTCAATTATTCAATATATATACACCATGCAGCATATATATATATATATATATATATATATATTGTATAATCTCTTTTACCCTCACATTTTGACTATAAGATTAAATTGATCTTTCAACTAAAACAAATTGAAAACCAGAAAAAACTCAAAATATTCATTAGGGGCTCGTGATTTCTAAAGCCATATATATATAACTGGTTACTATTGCTGGAAGACATTGTTAGGTTACTAATTTATTCGAACCAACGTCGCTGTTAATTGACTTTTCTTGTGGGTAAATGACGTGCATGGATTGGTTATGTGCATCGAGAGCAAGCATATATAGATTTCAATTTTCAAACCAAAAAGATCGATGTTTAATTTGGTATATATATATATAGTCAAAAGAACAAAAATCGACATGGCCTACGACATTGTAAATGTAAGCAAGTTGTAACATCATATAAACGAAATTGAATTTAAGATCAGTTGGTCTAATTTTATCCTAACCCATTGACTTTTTAATCATATATATTAAATAGATAAAATTAAGTTCACCCATTTAACTGCTTATTATATAATTTTAGTTAATGAATCTAAAGTTCTAAACCCCAGTTTCTTCGTCGGAATAGAAGAACTTAGCCATGTGTGTGGTGTGCAATTACGAAAGTTAATTTTCATTTCAGAGATTTGAAGCAAAATCATTGGTCATATATATTGGACCAAATATTTTATGTTACATGGAACAAACTAAAAGACGAATACTGTATAAAATATTCATCCACCCTTTAGCTACAAAACAAAAATTGTTGGGCCAATTCTGCAAATTAAAAAGCTTTATATCTCTCAATTTTGCTCAAATTTTGTGGCTCAAACAGATGAATGAACAGAATCGGAATTCCTAATATCATTGTAGACAATGCTAAACATATAACAACAAAGAAAGTTTGTTTTTTCTTCAAAAAAATAATAGTAATAATAAAAAGTTGATTTTTTTTTTTGGCTATTTTGGGAGAAAAAGAAGGTGGGGGTAAGGTAAGGTGATGAATAGATGGGGCTTCTAGAAGATCCTTTTTTACGTACAAAGCCCATTAGTTAGAAGATTGGTTTGGGTCCACCAGGAATCTCTCCCATTCCTCACAAGTCAATTGCCCACCAACTCCTTTTTTAGAATTTTACTTTCTTCTCAAATCTCAAGCCCCCTTTCTTTCTTGTTTTATTTGTGGTCATTAATTAATTTCATGTACAACTTTTTCTTTACATATGAAACATCATCTATTTCCTCTCTCTCCATTGCCTAATAATCCACAGTAGCTGAGAATTTTGGTTCCAATTGTTCTCTTATATTTAATATTAATATCAATATGTAATTAGAATATTGCCCATTGCTCCTAATATGAAAATCCTAGTGTGGAAAACAAATTCAGAAGCCAATTAATTCCAGTTCAAGCAGCCCATGTTTTCATTTCAAGAAAATTAATCCCTGTTTTTCCTTTAAAGGATGGATGCATCATGCATGTAAAATGTGAATTCATCATGGGTTATATATATTATTTTGATTTTTAATTTGATGCAAAGTGAAATCTACTTTTTAGAACATATAAATAATCAATTAATCATATTAAAACCGCCTTAATTAAAACCTAACAGTCATTAATCTTCTTTTCTCTCGAAGGAAGAATCATGGAATCAAAATCTACTGATTCGTGTAAATTTAGCTGTCCTAATCTCACCAGTTACACACATTATATATACCAATTATTGTCGTTTTGTTTTCTAATTATTAATGAAAAATTGAAAGTGTTTGGTAGAATTAAGATGTAATTCAAAACGAAATTGATCATATTGACGATGACTATATAGTTGCCTTCGTCAACATGATGCTACGTAAAAAGACCGCACGAAGTCGATCCTTGCTATTTGCTAACACAACTGAAAGCATTTATGCAACATCTCGCAGTAGGTATGGACTTTTGTGTATATGACTCTGTTTCAATTCCCACTTCCATAATATCTTTAGCTTAGGTCATTCATATTTTGAGCATTAATGGCTTGATCATGATGCATATGTACTTGTATAGAAAAAAAATTTAAAATTTTATCTATAAGATTTGAAGACTGAAATTAAGGAAATAATTCAACAAAAAAAAGTTGTTTTAATTAATTGGTATATGATCATTGCAAATTAAAATTATGTTGCATGAGGAAAACCTATATTATATATGGCATAGTGGGTTTTACCTACCAATATCAAGTTTTTTTTTCTCATGAGACCATAACCACATTTATTTTATGCTATAAAGTTTTTTCCACAATATCTTTAAGTCCAGAAGCATTAATTTTTAGATAATTCATCAGTTTTTGCCACTGATATTAATTTATTAAAGCACATTTAATTAATTAGTTCATACATATGATTTTAGAAAAAGTTGCAAAAAGAATGCAATTGCTTTATTCTCTGTTGCATATATGATACATGTATACTATGGAGTTTTCTGAGCATGCAATTCTAAGGGGTCCCAAAACTTTAATTGCTTTTATGGAAAGGTTTCTTCTTTACAAAGTCATCCCCACAACTGTATATTTTAATTTCATTACCAATTCATAAGAGTTGACTCCCATGCCAACTTTAGAGGCAATCCCTTGATCATCATTAATCACCCAATTTTCTTCATGTTTCATACAATGAGAATATGAAATACTATAATATCTTTAATAAGTGGCCATGGGGGTCTAATCTTGCTGATGATAAAGCCCCACTCTGCATTTGTAGAGTTAACACATGTAAATTTGTTTGAATATTTAAAGTTAAAGACATATATCGTGTTATAAAAAAAAAAAGGCATATATTGATCAATCATTGAAAGTGAAATGGAATCCCCTCCTCGTGTATATAACCCTTCCAGGAGAACAAAAAGCATAAAAAGAAAATCCAACTAAAGTTTTAATATATACTATAATGTTATCTGATTAATGGGGCAGCAAGAACTCAGAAAGAAGCACTAAATTTATTAATCTGTATAGGGTGAACAAGTTCGTAAATGGGAAAAGAAAGAAGATTATGTGCGCCGAACCCCAAATTAGGCTTTCTTTTTAGAGTCCCAAATACGGCAAAAAGAAAGTAATAATAATGACTTGGAAATTTCTGGGAAAAAAAGGACAAGTGTTTCATATTTGGCCTCATGAATATATCCCCATGGCAGACAGCCTATGAACATTGAATTGGAAAAATAGGGGGAATATCCACTCAAAAACCCTTTAATGCTAAAATTATTATTGTTTCTAGTTTGAGTCTTTTACGTGTGAAATGAAGATTATATTTCAACCTAGGCTTTAATCAGTCTTGGAGAAGACTAGAGTCACTTCAAAGACTTTTTTTTTTTTTGCTACTTTGCTTTTATAAAAGAAGTGAATTGGCACAAAACGAAATTAAATGGTTTTATATACGGGGTTGCTAATTACCGCCCCATTTTTGCTATTCATCGTCCCACTTTTTACACTTTTACCCTTTGTCCTTTGTCACTTTTTACGCTTTTGCCCTTAGCCACGGCGGAGCCTCCTCACTAGAGCGGCTTAGCCACTGCGTAGCCGCCCCACTAGGGCAGCTTGAGCCATGGTAAGCCGCCCTCCTAGGACGGCACGTGTCATCAACCTTAAATTTCCTTATAAATTGCATTTTTCTTAAATCGTCATCAAAATACGGCACGTTATCGTCCATTTTTCTTAAATCGTCATCAAAATACAGCACGTTAACGCTATTCTACGTTCGTGATAGTTTCAAGATTTCAAAGGATTTAAAATCTTAGAAAATGAAGCAAATGACAAAAGTGTAAAAAGTGGGACAGTGAATAGCAAAAAGGGGATGATATTTAGCAATTCAGTTTATATACTAAAGTTGCTTTAAATTTGCTAGGTGAAGCTAGAATTTTGTCATTTTAGTAGCTTACTTTTTGAGAGTTGTTGAAGTGATTGAGATTGAGCTATATAGTGATCAAATTATATGACATAAGGAAAATGTTAAGTATATCTTGTTTTATTATGTAATCTAGGATTCATGAATCTTCTTATGTTTACAAGAAATTACCAAATAAAAACACAAGTTGGGTTTAACATCTCAATTTGGGTTTCCTCTTTTTTCCTGGCTTTAATTTAGTTCTCCTTTGTCTTTTATAGAGTTAGAGTTAGAATAAAATGCATAATTCAACCTTTAGAATTCAAATGATTTGGACAGCAAACAGATAATAAAAGAACATACCAATACTTTGTCTCCTTCTTCATTCCAACCAAAGAAAAACTTTAATTTGGGATGGAAAATCAAATCTCCATTACGCGTTTTCAGTACATTTGATGATCAGATTCTTCATCTGTTGTTTTCTTTGGGCCAGACAGTGCTTTGACAGTTGACAGTTGACTTCAACCTTTATCAACAAAAATATAGTACTCCTTTTGCATCATCACCAAAATTTCAAGATTCGAGGGCCCAAAAAATGATTTGATTAAAGCAAGATTAGGCCAACATTGATGAGCCCACTCTGCAGAGCAGACTTGAACCGCCTCGAGATTTTGGGCTTAGTAGAGAAAATTCAAAGACCGAAAAACAATCGAGAAGGCCCAAACTTTGCACCCAATGCTGATGCAAGCAGCTCAAAAACTTAATAGTTAATTAATCCAAACCCATAACAACAAGGTGATGACAAATTTTATTCAATTGATTAATTAATGGCTTATTAGCCTTTTTGCACTAAGCTTTAACACCAAGGACTTCTTGCCTTGAAGTGCCTTGAACTTTAAATCACAATAATTTGTCTCTAATATCCCAAAGGGACATTCCAGTGGTTAAGAGTTTGAGATTTTTTGTGGGAGATCCTAGGTTCGAAACCTGGGATGGGCGGGATGGAATTATGGGAAAGGAGAGGATTACCTCCTATTGTATAGTTTATTTCAATATCATGTTCAGTTGTAGCAAAAAAACAACTTGTCTCTTTAATCTTTAAATTTAACGCAATTTGGGATCAAAATCCTCTGCCCCCATTTTTTGTGCCCCATGGTGCCCCAACCACCAAATTACGCCACGTGTCCCTAGTATTATACCTTGTTTGTTTTTTAGTTTTAACAAATAGTAAAAATTCCAATTAAAACCAGGTTTAACCCCAAATTAACAACAAATAATTATATATAAGGGTTAGTCCTAAATTTTAATACATTCCCCATAGGGTTTTAAAATGAAAATATAAAATTTAATTTAACCAGGCAAACAAGGAATAACATTAAAAACTGAAAAATGATACGTGTCATTATTTGGTGGATGGGGCACAATGAGACACCAAAAATGGGGGCAGATGATTTTTATCCCGCAATTTGCTACATGAACTTTCATGAAAAGTGTCCTAAATTTGAAAATTGAGGGGTAAACTGTAAATTGTCTTAAGGGAAATTCTACATTGGCCGAAAAATTGACCCGAATTTTTTCCCCCATGACGTGTCATGGCTAGTCATCTCATGTTATGTAGCAAAACTTCATTTAAATAGTGGTGGCACCAGTCTGCTGGACCGACCGTGTAAAAATACGTTATGGTAGACCAAATTTCGGGACAATTTTTCAAATTGTATAGCAAAACTCTTGTCTCAATTACTATAGTTCAGAGAGTAAAATATCATTAATGCCGTGGGCAAAAAGCTAATAAGCCATTTAATCAATTAATTTAAAGCATAACCAAATCTTTTTGCAGTTGAAAAATATTTCTCCGACTGACCAATTCAGACTTCCTTGATCCTTCCAAGTTCCAACCCAATAAACAAAGTTAACAACATTTTTCTTTGTCCTAAGAAGAAACTTGGTCTTGGGTCACTAGCAAAAGAAAACCAGAAAATCACCAGCATAATCCTCAACCAGGAAATTTGCACGTGGTTTGACAACTACTTCCAACGACTTGCATGCTTCAGCATTAGAGCCCATTAGTTTTCTAAATCTGGTAGGGAATAATATCTCAAAAGGGACCCGCCATACCTGATTTAGTCTAATTGAAAATGGCAATCAAGGCCGCGTGGCACATTGATGATAACACGATCATGTTTATAGTAATATAGGAAAAAAATCCTAAGCCAGAAAGACAAATCTAAGCCGTATATAGATTCTCTATCATTTTTAACAAAAGTTCTTTGTCCCAACTTTGAATTTTTTAATATGTGTTGGGGTGTCTTAATTGACTCTAAGATGGAAGATTTTGTTGATTTCTGACGAAATTATTTCATCAAAACAGTGGCTTTGAAGTCCCAATGGGGAGCATTCGGCTATAAAATCATATATGGTGCAAACTTAGGTTATGTTTGGTATTGGATAACATTCTCCATTTTTCATCTTCAAAAATATCAAAGAAATTAGGTAGTGTCACACCATGTATCAATAAAAATAAGCATATTTTTGGAGAATAGAGATGACAATGAAGTGGAAAATGAAGAATTTATTTCATTTTGAGATTTTCACTACATTCTCTAAAGATATGCTTGTTTTCATTGACATATGTTGTGGCACTACCTAGTTTCTTTGATATTTTTGGAGATGGAAAATGGAGAATGTTCTTCACTAGCAAACATAACCTTAGTTTCAGAATTGTCATATTTGTGAATAATTTGATCAACTTTGGTATAGCGTGCCAAGATTTGATTGGTTGTTGCTTGTTTCACCTATTTTCTCTGGCATTATTATATGTAATGTAATGTAATATCAATAACTCTCAGATTGTCACATTGAAAAGAGCCCCAAACCAGAAATTTTGAAGAAAACAATGTTTAGAAAGATAAATGATATGGAACAATTAATAGAAGAAAAGGGTTACTAAAAGTCCTGGTCGGCTGCCCCATATGTCAACAAAATAATTGGAAGTTCCTTTAGCGACGATATATATATATTAATCCTCTTTTGTGTCGGTGATGCATGAATTTAGTCCTGAAATTCATCTTCGTGCTTTTATAAGACGATGAATTCTGAATTTGATTTACTCAGTTCGAAAGGGGAAGAGTTGTTTTTGCCGATTAAAGTGAGAAATTTTGAAGGAAAACCTGGAGAGTGTTAGTTCCATTAATATTGGTGCCTACTAAATGTCTTCTCAATTGGTCATTTTCGATATCTCCCTATCTATCTTAAGAGGGAAAGACGTGTTTGAAGAGAATATGACTAAGAGATAAGCACATTATTATGCATTTTATTAATTTAATTAATGCCACTATACAAATTTAGAAAAATCTAAGAACAGATAGTTTTGCTTAGATATTTCATGGCAGGGGACCAATTATATTAGTGTTACTAAACTAAATTTGACTTGTTTTTTTGTTGAAAAGTTCAAATTTACTGCCATATGAATGGCTCAAAACCGACGTGATCACCAAAGTAATTCACTGGTTTTGGTGAATCCCCAGCTCGACATAGTTTAAGCTTAGTTTCAACAGAACAATCAGAAAAAACCAGAAATACCCAAAGACAAAAGAGCATCTAATTTCCATGAAAAATACCATAGACCAAAAAAATGTACTCATATGGGGATTTAGGCTTTGTCTATTTTGTTATCTTGTATGTGTGATCAAGAAGACTCATGGCCTTGGGAGCAACGTTTTCAAAACTTGCAGGCTGGCATATCTGAAAAACTATGTACTCTTAGCATTCCAATGACATAATATAAGAGTATTTGGTTACAAAAACAATATGCCAATTCGGTCACCAGTCTCACCATTCTCTCTTTTGTTTTCATCTGTTTGACACCAAGAGATGGGAAACTGTGACGGAAAAAACTACTCTAAAACTCTATCTTGAATTTCTCCCCTTTTTTTTTTCTCCCCGGCTTTATGGTTCATATATTCGTCGTTTTCGTTATGATTCATTCTTGGAAGAAATGAAATTAAGAACCTAACCAAGTACATGAAAGGAAGAGAAACAAAATTGAATTCTTGGGATATATACCTCCTTCTATGAAGAAAATACAAGTGTCTCATTTTCCAACGCTAAGGATCATAAGAAATCTAGACAACGTGTGATTAAATTAAACTCCCTTTTCTTATAATCCCATCAAAATTGTCACTAGAAAAAGAGGCATGACAGTTAGGTAAAAAGTTGTCTCTTTCACTAGAAATAGCTTAACCACCATAGGTTTAGTCATACTATTAGCCTATAAATATGTTTTCCCATTACATTGTTAAGCTTCACAAACAGTTTTTTTTGACAGAAAAAAAAAATCAAACAATGTTTTTCTTCTTGAAATCCTTGTCAAGATCAGTCCATCACCAAGAACATCAAGAACAGCCAGATTACTTCAAATTAGGGCTTTGCAAATCACTAACAGTGTGGAGAAAATCACTTATTGTTAGCTGCAATGGGTTTACAGTGATTGATTCAGATGGTAATCTTGTTTATCGAGTTGATAATTACAAAGGACGCCCCAAGGAAATCATTCTCATGGACAGCTCTGGAAAATCCATCCTTACAATGCAACGTAGCAAGGTAAATATATATTTATATTTTCACCTTATATTATAATTCTAGCAAAAGATTGATCATGTTGCATATATAAATATATATTAACTTGATTAATGTTGATTTTTATGGACAGAACCAGCTTAGACTAGTAGATTCCTGGCTTGTCTATGGAGGGGAAGTAGGTGACTATTGCTGTACATCAGAAAAGCCAATCTTCTATGTAAAGAAGAGCATTAATATTTTAAATGCCAACCCTAATGTGTTAGCTTATGTATATCGCCGGTCGTCGGACAAAAATTATGCTTATATGATTGAAGGGTCATATTCGAATAGATCATGTAAAGTGGTAGATGAGAAAAACAGAGTGGTGGCAGAGATCAGGAGAAAGGCTGCAATTATTGGAGGCATTTCGTTTGGCCTTGAAGTTTTTCTGTTAATTGTACAGCCAGGATTTGATCCTGGATTTGCTATGGCTTTGGTTCTTTTGCTGGATCAAATGTTTTCCTAGGCTGTCTCAATTCTTTTTAGGTGGGATTTTTGATTTCTTCTTGTTTCACAATTAGTTAATTCATGTTTTCAGGCCAATTAAGGTGCAGCAAATGCCATGTAAATATACATTAGAAGGGACTTAGGTGAGATTAAGCAATGAAAATTAAACCATTTTCAGTTCAAGTGCTCTGAATTCTGCACTAATTTTCATTCCTTAGCTGATTCAGATTGAATGTTTTTGTTAGCTTATGTGATCTGTTGGAAGTTTTAACCTTAATTTCAAAGATTTTGCTAAAAGGGTATCATGGGTTTCTTGCAAACAATTCTGAAAGTTTGTTCAACAAACAAGTTAAGCCTAGCTATTTGGTGAAGCATTGGAAAGAGTTTCAACTGCCTGATCTTTGGGATAGACTTTGATATGTGTTGAACTGAATTCCCAATGATCTGACACAAAACTCAAAAGCCTCTGCAGATTTATAGTACTAATTAAACAGGCCCAAACTCATCCTCATTGGGTTTAGAGGAACTAATTCTTCTGCTGATCACTTGATCACTTATAACCTTTTTCATTAGTATTATTCAAGTTCAACAAAAGATATAAACCATTCCTTGAATATGAAAACACATATAAATGGGGCAGAGTACAGTGCACATATTTTTGAAACATAAATAATAATTTTCCATTAAAAATTAAAAATTCACACCTAACCTAATTACCTAAAGCAAACAGATAGTTCATATAAGATAGGATAGAAGCAATTCTAACAATAGTCTCAGTTTGAGGGCGAAGGAGAAGGAGGCCAAAGTGGGTGAACATATGGGAGCAACACAGGGAAAAAATATGAAGGGGCCGTCCAACTGAAAGAGACATGCTGCATTGCGACATGAAACTCCAGGCCATGTTCCACATATGGATCATAGTCATAAATGTCGACATTTACCACTTCAAATTGGTAAACTGCTGATCCATATCTCCTGTAAATAATATTTGGATTGTGAGGATGAAATGCAACTAACCTATAAGATGCTTCAGCGATATCAATGTACCCATTGAACAAATTAGGCCAAAGGCTATATGGCATCGCCATCTTTGCCTCCCATTCCTGGAAAGGAACAACATTTGAGTAACTATAACTATGTAATTTTTCCTTGAGCACAAAAATATAGAGCGTGGAGTAATCATCAACCCCACATTGAAGTCTCCCATCAGCTAACATCGTACAAATTGGATATAAGTAGTCATCATCATGGAGTGGTGCGTATGGAGATTGTATTAACCATAATTTGTCCTTAGCTTTCTTGTGATCATATGCTGCAATGAAATGGTATGCCCACCAAAGCATAATCCCTCCACTTTCAATGCCCGGCACGTTATGAGCCACGAGGAACAGATCAGGCGATCTAACTACACTTTTTTCACTATCCCATTGCCCGGTTCGAGATGAATACATAAGAATATTCATAAAATTCTGATGCTCAAGTTTAGATTGATCAGCTCGAAACACTATGTAAGACCCATCATTAATATCGTAGGAAATAGCAAGAAATACATTAACGTTGCTTGTCGAATCCTCAATGATGGGGTTATTATTACTCCCTCTGTCCCAAATTATCCGACTCTTTTTGGGATGAATGTAGTCTTAAATAGGGCCACAGTCATCCCAAAAAGAGTCAGATAATTTGGGACAGAGGGAGTATAAGGTTGAGGAAGAGGGAAGCATTGATTGGTAATAGGGTTACACACGTAATATTTCTTAGGATGGTAACCACATAGAATAAGTCCATTGGATATACCCAAATAGAATCCACGCCGCCTATGACCCTTGGGCATAACCCTGCCTTGCTCACTCGTAGGTAAGAAAGCAGGACGTCAGAGATATCCAATTCGTTTCAGGTCACTATATTTCGTAGCGCATATCTCGAAAAACCCTAGCACGAGTAAATTAGCGCTGTCACGGAGTCCTCGTGGCACGTCATGTGTACAAAAATGTAATGTGCCATATTTTCTTTTCTTTTTATTCTAACGTGGCATTCACGTTGTAATTTTCGTCTGACGTGGCATGCCACATCAGCATCATAACAACGCCATTGGAACTTAACGAATTTTCGATAACGGAGGACGCAATGTGGAACAAAAATAAAACATTAAAAGGTGCAAAGTGGCATTTAAGACAACTATAATTGTTATAGATTTCAATTTGAGAAAATTTAAAAAAAGGGACGGTCGAGTGAGAATATTTATTAATTAATACCATGTGAATAAATAATTACTAAAAGGTAAATAACAATGTATAGAATTTATATAAAGGATGTCGTAATTACAGTTTTGACCCTACTAAAACAAAGAGAGAAAAAAAAGCACCCACAAAGAAGGAAAATGGAAAATATACAAACGAAAAACTAACTCATAAACCCTTGTTCAGAATTGAGATTGATACTATTTTTTATTTTTCTAGCCTCTTTTAACCGCTCGCTCTCCTCCAATCTCAAAGCAGAGGCATGATCAATTCCTTGCTTTTTGGTTATGTGGTGAGGCAGTGTTGCAAACAAGTAGAATATGATACTGGAGGTGGCGGAGAGGAAGATCAGAGCAGATCTTAAGATTGAGTGTATGGTGGTAGGTGGTTTTTCTCTATCAAGAGGTTTTCTGTATCCTTTTCCAAGAAGTCGTTTCTATCATCTCTTTTCTTTTCTTTTTTGGAGAGCGGTTTTTTCCTCCCCTTTTTTGCGTCCTCCAGAGTACTATTTATTTTGGACAATTTCTTTGACCCCTGAAAAAATTAGTCAGAGACCCTTTTAACCTTTTGGTTAGGAGATAAATTAAATATTAATTAATTATGGTAGAAAAGGTGGGTAAAAGTTGGAATACACTCATTTCTCAAGAAAAGTTTAAGAGCGGGCCCCTTAACTATCTCCGTGTCTAAACCACCAAGCCAACTCTCCAGCACATCCCAAGATGAACTGACCCAAGACCCTACCACACATCTTGAGTCAACCCCACTATTATACATGTGGTCGTATATATCAATGACCAAAAACCAGTATCTACAATTTGTTTACTTTTGATTTCATCTATGTTTTCCTAATCTAAAATTAATGTAGATTCAAAAAAACATTCACCATCTTAAATCTACGTTTTGTAATAAGAGATTTCCCCCTTTCCTTCTCTTTTTTATGGATCGTATAAAAACAAGCCCCATTTTTTTGTGAAATACAGAGTAGCGTGGCCGCAACAGTGATGATTGATCGGAAATTGAAGAAGTCGGGCTGGTAGGTAAAAGTCAATTTGGAAGAGGACACATGTATATTGACCTTACCTTTGAAGTTGGCAGTAAACTCATGTTGTAATCAAATCCATTTTTAAATAAAATCAAAGGTTAAACAATTCGTTTGAGTGGAAATTTGAGCTTTTCTTGTAGAATGAATTTGGGTGACAGGAAAAGGTAGTCTTTATTTTAAATGGGTCAGAAATGTAATTGCCATATCCCTTTTACAAATTCTTTTTTTTTTTTGATAATTAAGCAATTTATATATCCAAAGAAAGCAATAATGTGCTTATAGAGGTACAATTTTGTTTCAAAAGAAACAATAAACAACAAAAACTTAGTACAAACAAAGGAACTCAACAACTAACGTCATGAATTACAAGGTTCCATCTAGAACAAAGGTTCCTATTAACAAAATCTGCCTTAACTTTAGACAGGCCATGTAGTTTAAAGCAAATTGAATCCTTAATTTGATTGAAAACCATTTCAGAGGAGCTCTTCTTCCTACCAAAGACCCTACCATTTCTTTCAGCCCAAATGTAGTAACAATAGGCTGTCCAAGCCAATTTTAGTATAGTGGTGAGGAGAGATTTTCCTTTCAGACCAGAGATTGCCCATGTGAGTTCAAACTGCCAATCCTGAGCTTGCCTAGAGAAGCCGCAGGTTGATAATACCTTTTGCCAAACCTCCCGAGAATAGTTGCAAGTGAAAAACAAGTGATCCCTACTTTCAACATGTTGCCCACATAAAAGACACTCAGTGGAATCTAGATGCATACCCCAGCTTACCAATCTGTCTCTGGTGAGAAGCCTGTTGAGAATGGCTAGCCAGATGATGAAAGAACATTTCGGGATATGCAAAAGGAACCATATGAGTTTCTGCCATGGCTGCTTAACTTGCTTTTGCCTAAGCTGATCATAAACTGCTGAGGTTTTATATTTGGCATCTGGGAAGTGCCAAGCACCATTCTGCTGTAGGGTAAAAACTAAAATCCTCAATTTCAATATTTGTTTAAAGCACCAATTGTATCATTGCAAGAGAAGAATAGTCATGATGTCCCTCCCTTTAAGAATATAGGTAGATATTCAAAATACCCAAATGGAGCCTGATTGTGTGTAGAAAAGCCAAAGATTTCTTATGATGCAGGCTCGATTCCACATTGACAAGTCCTTAAATCCCAAATCGCCTTCTGACTTAGGATGACAAACATGCTCCCAACTAACCTTTGCTCCTTTACTGCTTCCTTCTTTGCCTTTCCATAGATAACTAGAACAAAGTTGACAAATTTTATCAATAACAGATTGGGGAAGCACAAAGTTCATACACCAATAATTTTTCATACTAAAAAGTACAGATTGTATTAGCTGACAGTGGCCTGCATAAGATATATACTTGGCAGACCATGATTGGATCCTCTTAGTAATTTTCTCAATCAATGATGCGACCACTTATGATTTTAATGATTTAGTGATTTTGCTACGTACTTCATGTGGGAATCTATATTAGCACTTCTACTAACAGCAGTAAAGCAAAGCTGGAACTCTTCAGTCATTCGTGTAGTGAAAGTTGCTGGCTGGTAATCTCCTTAATTGCCATCAAGCAACTCTGACTCCACCAGTATCCGACTATATTAGTTTGCCTCTGGGACCTTTTCCAAACCAAAGAAGACAGCCATAATCTCGGCGTGGAAAGCAGGAATGTGATCAAGCGCAAAACAGATTAATTCGAATCATGAAGCACCTTCCGTAAAATGCGCGCAGCATGCACACACAAATGGCTCTTTTCATATCACTAACTGGTTGTGTATATATAGACGGCGGCAACTATATATTCTATTCCGTTTCCGCCAAACGCATATCTTCCCCCTTTTTTTCCTCTGCCAAACACAGATCTTTCTTCAACCATTTTTTTCCCTAAACCTCTGAGATGGCAAACCAGGGAGATTAGTTGCTGGTTCGCTCACCTCCGCCGATGGCCACTTTTCCTCGCCGTCCTCTTCCTTCGCTCTCTCTCACGCTTCCGACGCAGCCTGCACCGTTCGTCATCTCACCTTCTCTACTTCCTCCGGCACCTGGTCTGGCTCCTCCGCCAATCTACCATCTTCCGCCGTTCTTCCCTGTTATCCGTATCGATCCTTGTCGAGTTACCGGCGTGTTCCATCCGAATTATCCGATGCTTCCTCCTCCGATTATGCCTCAACCTCCTATCAACCGTCCTGCTCCTCCCAACGTTGGTGCCGCTCCTCCTCCCGGCTCTCCTCCGGCCGTTCTCTTTCCTTCATCCGCTGCTACTTTTGGCTCCGGCGGCGTTCCCACCTCCGACGATGAAGAGTGAGTGGAAGTGGTAGTGGAAGTAGAAGTGTTAGTACATATTGTGTTTACATTTTGAAAAAAAATATTGACAGTTATTAGGAGAAAAAATACTGTTACTATTAAAACAGAAAAATATAGAAATTTTGTTTAGGATTAGCACGTGCAACTGCCACACGTGCAAGCATGGCAGTGCACGTGCTCAGCATCTTTTCAATTTCATTGTATTTTTCTTCTCAGAAAAGTTCTTTTGTATTTCGTTGTCAGTATTTCGCTGTTATCTAAACTACATATAATGATAACCCCCTTTCACAAGGGGGTTACATCTAGTTTAATTGGGGGGTGACACTTGTCCCCCCAAGTCCCATATAAAAAGGCTTATTTATGTAATAAGCCTTGAACTTTTCAACTTTATCCTCTTAGGTCCTTCTGATATTTCTTATAAGCCCTTCAACTTACTTTATTTTACGTTAAAACCCTTAAACATTTTCCTTTAATGCAGTTTCATCCTCAAACTTTTTACTCCATGGTATTTGGTCCTTTGATTTCAATTCTTTTAGTTTTTACTTTTACTAATTAGGTCCTAAACTTCTTTAAAAATAGTATAGACACTATAATTAATACAAAAGTTGTACCGTTTATGCGGTGATTTTAGAACTCTTAGCTATTAATTATTCAAATCAAATAAATATATGACAAAAATGCCCTTATATAAAAAATAATTATTATATTCTAAAAAATATTTATAATATGTTATTTTATTTTTTTCTAAAACCCTATATATTAAGTTTTAAATTCTAAACTCTGCCCTTCAAATAAAGTCAAATAGTATTATTTTGGGCTAAATACTATTGATTTGTAACTAAATATTAATAAAATCTTGCACCATGCACCCGTTAGCTATTTCCTTATCAATTTAACTCATTAATACCTCATGAAACCAATGAACGTGTCAGGATTGGCATATGGGTGCTGTTTTCTACATAAACACAAACATTCCCACTCTCCCACTTTCATGTTTGTTTTCTTTTCCATTTCATCCAAATTTTGTCACTTTCATGATGATAATTAAATAATAGCCATGGATCTGATCATAGCATTAGGCCCTAGCTAGGTCTTAAGCAAGCTGGTCAAGGAATCTAGTGTTTTTGGTTTTTCTGATAATGTAGTTTTCCATCAGCTTGATGTTACTGACCCTGTTAGCATTGCTTCAGTTGCTGTTTACATCAGTAACCATTTTGGAAAGCTTGATATCTTGGTAATATGGAGGCTTCTCATTTTCTTTCCTCAACAAACATACTAGTATTATATTATTGCTTTAACATTATTTGCAAAGCTCAAAAAATGGAATCTCTTCGTGTAGGTCAATAATGCAGGAAGTCCCGGAATCATCATGAATTATGATAATTTATCTAAAGTTGTTGAACACTTTGGTGATTGGATAAGTCTATATTATTACCTTTGTTTTTGAGCTCTTTTCTTGAAGTTTTGAGTACGGAAGTAGTATTTGTTAGCATGATTTGCCATAGAGTCAGATAGGAACGAGTGATCACCTCATTAGTAGTATACACTACATTAAAGTTACTGATATTATTTTCCCCTAGACAAAAGCAGAGCTCTTTTTAATTGGATTGTTCATGCAGAAGTTCAAAGCCTCAAGCATGAATTTCAAACAGGATAAGGCAGGTAAATCTCATTCTGACTCTGTTCTGTCCTTTTTCATCACTTTGTTCTTTCCAGATTAGGCATCAGTTTTTTATTCTGTCTTTTTTATGTGCAAACAAGTTTGTTAGCAGTTTTTCTTTCTCTTTTTCCTTGCTGGTTCAACTTGTTTCCAATGAATGGGCCAAATGAGTGTTAAATTCTTATTATGTCTCCAAAGCAGAAACTTAGATGTCAAAGTTAAAAATAACCAGCTTCATGAATGTATGCACTACTGCTGGTTTGGGATTTTGTGTGTTCAGGTTGTGGCAAGAAAAAAGAACCAATACTCATGGAAATGTTTTGGAGAAATTCCAAGGGCTTTGGAGAAAAGCCCTAATGTCTGTGTTACAGGAGGTGCTGGTTTTATTGGTTATTGGCTTGTTAAGAAGCTCCTGGAGAAAGGCTACACCGTCCATGCCACTCTCAGAGACTTGGGTTCTTTCTCTTTCTCTTTTTCGTTTCCAATCCATGCATTTTCTTTCTGCTAGCTTTTGAAGCCCTCAATCTATTTGATCATGATTCATGTTCATATATATAATAATCCTTGATTTTAAATTTGCAGAAGACAAATCCAAAGTAGGCCTTCTTAAGTCTCTCCCTGGTGCGGAAATCAGACTCGTGTTATTCGAAGCTGATATATATATATATATATACAATCCTCATCAGTTTGAAAAAGCTATTCAAGGTTGTGAATTTGTTTTTCATGTAGCAACTCCATTGCAGCATGACACTCAAAGCTCACAGGTTAATTTACACAAATCTTTTCATGAAATTTGCTCATCAACATTTAAATTGTTTTCCATCTTTAATTTGTTTCACTACTTAATAATGATATATATATATATATATATATATATATGTTACAGTTTAAGGATACGGCCGAAGCAGCTGTTGCCGCAGTAAGAAGCATTGCTGGATTAAAGTGGTAGATGAGAAAAACAGAGTGGTGTCAGGATTTGATCAGGAGAAAGGCTGCAATTATTGGAGGCATTTCGTTTGGCCTTGAAGTTTTTGTGTTGATTGTGCAGCCAGGATTTGATCCTGGATTTTCAATGGCTTTGGTTCTTTTGCTGGATCAAATGTTTTCCTAGGTTGTCAATTCTTTTCTTTTTAGGTGGATTTTTTTCTTCTTCTTTCACAATTAGTTATTCATGTTTTCAGGCCAATGCCATGTAAATATACATTAGAAGGGACTTGGGTGAGATTAAGCAATGAAATTATACCATTTTCAGTTCAAAGTCCTCTGAATTCTGCAGCAATTTTCATTCCTTAGCTTATATCTGTCAGAAGTTTGAACCTTAATTTCAAGGATGATATTTCATTGGATCCGCATAGCTAAAATTGTAATGGGTTTCTTGCAAACAATTCTGGAAGTTGGTTGTACAAACAGGTTAAGCCTAACTAGTCTCCAGTTTTGTCAACATGTTGAAAGTGCCTAATCAATTTGGGATTGACTTTGATATGTGTTGAACTGAATTCCCAATGATCTTACACAAAACTCAAAAGTCTCTGCAGATTTATATAATGCTAAAGAGGCCCAAAACAATCCTCATTTGGGTTTATCAGACGAACAAATTCTTCTGCTCACTTGATCACTTATAACCTTTTTCATTGTTATTTAAGTTCGATAAAATTAAAAGATATAAACCATTTACTTGAATATGGAAACGCATAAATTTTCACCCAAACAAAAAAAACACATATAAATGGGGCAGAGTACACATATTTTTCAAACATAAATAATAATTTTCCATCAAAAATTAAAAATTCACACCTAATTAAGCAAATAGAAAAACTCACTCACACCTAACCTAAAGCAAATAGATAGTTCATATGTAAGATAGGATAAAATCAACTCTAACAATAGTCTCAGTTTGACGGCGAAGGAGAAGGAGAAGGAGGCCAAATTGGGTGAACATGTGGGAGCAACATAGGGAACAAATATGAAGGGGCGGTCCAACTGAAAGAGACTGGCTGCATTGCGACAACAGAGGGAAGTATTATTGCCTCCTGATCGATTTGGGCATTTCCCACATATCCATAAATGCCTGGCGCCTGCATTAACTCTGTGTTTATCACATCAAATTGGTAAACTGCCGACCCATATCTCCTGTAAAGAATATTTGGATTGTGAGGATGAAATGCAACTAACCGAAAATGTACTTCAGCGCTATCAATACACCCATTGAACAAATTAGAGCCATGTTCGTCATATGAAATCGCCAACTTTGGTTCCCATTCCTCAATAGGAACAACATTTGAGTAACTATAACTATGTAATTTTTCCTTGAGCACATAAATATAGAGCATGAAGTAATCATCAACCCCACATTGAAGTCTCCCATCAGGTAACATCGTACAAATTGGATATAAGTAGTCCTCATCATGGAGTGGTGCGTATGGAGATTGTATTAACCATAACTTGTCCTTAGCTTTCTTGTGATCATATGCTGCAATTAAATGGTGTGCCCACCATAACATAATCCCTCCACTTTCAATCCCCGGCACGGTAGTAGCTATGAGGAATAGATCAGGTGATCTAACTACACATTTTTCACCATCCCATTGCCCGGTTCGAGATGAATACATAAGAATGTTCATAAAATTCTGATGCTCAAGTTTAGATTGATCAGCTCGAAACACTATGTAAGACCCATCATTAATATCGTAGGAAATAGCAAGAAATACATTAACGTTGCTTGTCGAATCCTCAATGCTGGGGTTATTATTATAAGGTTGAGGAAGAGGGAAGCATTGATTGGTAATAGGGTTACACACATAATATTTCTCAGGGTGGTAACCACATAGAATAAGGCCATTGGATATACCCAAATAGAATCCACGCCGCCTATGACCCTTGGGCATAACCCTGCCTTGCTCACTCGTAGGTAAGAAAGCAGGTCGTGAGAGATATCCAATTTGTTTCAGGTCACTATATTTCATAGTGCATATCTCGAAAAACCCTAGCACGGGTAAATTACTAGAAGATGATGATGCAGACGGTTCAAATCTAAGTAAAAATCTGTCACGAAAGTAAGGGTCTGAGAGCCATAAGTTCCATACCTTTGAAACCGCTTTGAATCTAAACACAGATTTTGCAGGCAGTAGAAGTAGGATTTCAATGAGGATATCATAGACTTGTAGAGCAATCATGGTGCCGCCGAAAACCCTAGACGAAACTAAATCTAGGGCCGACTATATTAATGGCTTTGGTTCTTAACTATATAAATTATTAAATTTCCATCGGCATAATGGTAACTAGATCTATGGCACTCACTTTGTGAGTGTAGAAATAAAAAGTTAGTTTATAATAGTTTTCTTTTTTGGCACATTTAAATTGGTAGTTTTTTTAAATGATATAAATAAAAATTAATTATTATATATATCCTTGATGGTTTATTTTCTAATGGGTAGTTTTTAATTTTTTAAAAACTGAGTTTGTATCCGAGTCAACTCGTGACACAAACTCAGAACTTCATATTATAATTAGTATAGATTTTGGATTCACAAATTATAGTGACAGGTGGCCCGTCATTAATTTTATGATAATAATCAAGAGCTCATTTCAGGAGGGTCTAGTTCACAGAGGCTCTTAATTGAACCTAGTTTATTAATAGAACTATTATAACTCTTAAAAAAAATAGGGTTTTTAGTAATTTTGGTGGAGTTACACAAATAATATATAGTAAGTATATCTATCTATACTATATTAAAAAGTACGTTCACTTGTAAAACTTTTGAATCACCTATTATATCTCATTTGTCAAATATATTTCTATACTGTCATTTAGATTTATATATTGTTTATTTATATTTATTATTCACATTTACCGTATATATCTTGATTAATATTTTTTTTTGGGTAAAAACCGGACATAAAGAACAGTATTAAGTTAAATTAAAACCACGAGGGAAAGCAATCCCTCTCGCATCCGCCTCAAGAGCAGCTAAAGCAGCCTCAGGTGGAGATCGGAAAACTTCAAACTCTTCCTCAAGGTCACAGTACCCCAGCTTAGACATGGCATCCGCACTAAAATTGCCTTCCCGAAGCTTATGTTGACAAGTACAGGACCACTCCCGTGCCAAGAGTTCCCTAACATCATAAATTAAAGCTCCAAGAGGATGCATCAATATATCACCTGAATGTATGAGATCAAGTATCACCAAGGCATCCACCTCACAAATTACCCTTCGATATCCCTCATCCCAGGCAGGGGCGGATGTACAAGGGCAATAGGGTGGGCACGTGCCCACCCTGGATTTTAAAAATCCATTATATGTTGTATGTAATTTGTCTTAGTGCCCACCCAATTTTATTATAGATGCCCACCCTTAATTGATCGAATTCATTTTAATGCCCATTGATTATAGTCTATATACAAGCCAGTAATAAAATATATATTCAGTTTAAGCCCAAAACAAAAGGCCTACTATTTATTACAAAATAAATTATAATGAGTTATGCGTACTACCCCTATAGGCACACTACTCTTGTACATTACCATTTATAAATGTTGGATGTGGACTTGAATTGAATAACAACCGTTGGATATAGGTAGTGTAGCAAAATAGTATGGTTTATGGTAGTGCAAATAACTTTACCAATTATAATATAGTGCCCATCCTGAAAATTTTTTCTGGATCTGCCACTGATCCTAGACCAATAAAAGTCCCAAATGTAAAGCATGTAACTCAGCAGACAAATTTGAGGTCACCCCCAAGTGAGCCGCATAACCCACCAAGCCATTTACCAGATGAATCTCTAATCACTCCACCAGCACCAGCTATCCCCGGATTGCCCCACGAAGCACCATCTGTATTTAATTTAACTACTTGGTCAGGCGGAGGAGTATATCTTGATTAATATTGATACTAATAAATTTTAATTTGATAAGCAATTATTACCTAACTAGACTACTACTTTTACCGTATGAAATTTAATTTGAGTAACACTACTTTACAATACAATATAATATAATGTAAAAATTAATCAACAATATCCTTATCAATTTTTTTGTTTTCTTTTTTTCCGAATATCCTAGCCTTATAATTTGTAATGTAAAGTTGGATTATTTTGTTCAAGAATTAATATATCCGATTAATATAATTTTGGAATTGGACTAATAAAATTTAATTTGATCACTATACAATATGGATAAAATTTTAATATAGATGAAATTTTATATTCATAATTTTAGGGTTATAATATAATATTCTTGGATCATCCGGGTTAGCTTCTCAGATTATGGGATTGTTAGGTCTGGATGACAGATTCGGGTCATTTACTTTCTCAGATCAACTCGGATTCAGTCGGCTACTTCTCTCATTTTGGTAGATACAGACTTTTCACATATCAGCAGCAGAGAAATCAACTAATCCTCATATATGTTTTAAGTTTTTATCATCTTCATTTACATTGGGAAAATCTAAAAAAGGTCTTTATTAATGATATTTTCTCACACAAT